>VMOF01000013.1:0-73923 GCA_011764245.1 Trialeurodes vaporariorum | reverse complement strand
TCTCTCTCTCTCCCCTCTCTCTTCTCTTTTTCCTTCTTTTTCTCTCTTCCATTTCGTCTTTTGGGGCCCTAGTTGGCGAAAGAGGACACTTGAAACTTCAAAAAAAAAAAAAAAAGGTCCCACTCGACCGAGGAGTACTGTGTGACTAGCTCCTCATTCAGGTAGCGCGCTCATCCCTGATTAAGTGGTCCCCAAAATTTAACCGCATCATGATGCGTGTCTAGCTGATGAAAGGATTACAAGGACATGCATAAACCCCAAAATGATAATTATGTACTTCACGCACTTTCCTCAATTATGATTTACTTTAATTCAAGCACCACTGAAGGCTTCTTGGGGGCATAAAAACAAGAAAAAAATTTGCGGAAACGCAAAAATAACAGTTTGATTAGTACATTTTTTTTTACTGCCATAGCATGTTTTGAGCAATCATCGTAATCATAAATAACCGAACCTGACCTAACCTAACCTCACTGGAATATTGGTTAAGTAGGAGGAACAGCCAACGGACAAGTAACCTGTGGGGTTAGGTTACTGTTTTGTAAGGTTCGGTTATTATTAATAGATTACAATGATTCGAGTTTCCGCATTTATTTTTTGTTATTTATGCCCTATGGTACCTGTTTAGTGGTCCTCAAATAAAATTAAATCATAATTAAGAAAGGTAAGTACGCGGAACACCATGTTCCGTAGATTTGGCTCCATCATTTTTCACGTAATTGGGAGCCCCTGACTTGAACTGATCTCCGCAGGGCAATGTGCTCGGCACTTGTCCGGCGCACCTAAAAAAGGGGTTGCACTGACCCTTCTTTTCCTCGCGAGAAACTGACCGTCGCCCAAATTACATGGACCCCCGAACCATGGGACGAACAGGCAGAGAACGGGACACTCGTGAATTTTGTGAAATAATATACTTTTTTATGAACGAAGATTGATGATTGGTACTCTTTGATGTCAAAGCACGCTAAAAAAAAAAGCTTCAGTTATAATACAAGATTCTAGTCATATTACCAGAAGCACAACGCTATGTGAACGACAGAAAGTCTAGTACTTTGACTAAAAAACTCTGGTGTTAACCCTCTAAGGGCCAGGTGATTTCAAAAGAACGCCACTCTTTCGTTTATAAAGGGAAGATAGTTAACTGTTCGTACTTGGGGGAGTTGAAATTGCCTGTACGATACATTGAAGGCGCCCGAAGACACCTTCTCTTGTACATGTTTTCATCAATAATCGCGTTTATTCGGAATGAAGAATGGAATAATGTGAAGTAGACTAGAGAAGAAAACCGAGTATACCTACTCGGGCTTGACCCTTAAAGGGTTTATACCAGAATATGGTCGTAGAACTAGAATTTCCTAAAAAAATTTCAAGAACTATAGTACAAACACTAGAATTCTGGTATTTGTACTATCCCTTACATAGGTTCACATATTGTCATGCTTCAAGTGATATTTTTTTCCATTAGCAGCTAGACTCAGACAATTCGATTACACGATTACTTGAGTAATCGGTAATCGCCAAACCTATGGATGGTAATTAAATTTATTCTTCACAGATAAATAGTAAACTTAAGGGTATTTTCGATTAGATCTAATTCTTCTGCAACTAATATGATGAGTGGCTTTTAAAAAATCAGCTCTGATTACCATAAAACCACTCTCCAAAAATACGACGATTACGATTACTCGGTAATCGTGTAATCGATCACCCCCCCCCATTTGCCCAATTCTGCCTAGAATCGACCTTTTTTTTTTTTTACATTGTCTTAAATAACTAAGAGCACGGTTGTCGCGTATTGAACAAGCCAGTGGTAACTATAGGCGTGGGGTGGGGGGGGGGGAGGCGGGTCCATTTATCTGGCACCTGTGTAGTACTCCAATTTGAATGCATAAAAAGTAAAAAGTATAAATTTTGTGATTGGGCAATGGCCCCCTCAAGAATCGATTGTTCCTCACACGTTCAAATGGGATAAAATCATGGTTGCCAAATTGCTGAATCCGCATTGCATTTGGGGGGGGGGAGGTTCCAATCTCACTCCGGAGCCCCTGAGGAGCCAAATCGATGAACATGTCCCTCAGACCCATATCGATTGTTATTGATAACCCCCCCCCCCCCCCCCCCCCCCCCCCCGCGCTTGAAAAAAAGCCTAAACTTCGTGAACAAACAAACTAACCCCCAGTATCAGTTTCACTTATCATCCTCTGAATAGGCTTTTGTCTCCATCCAATATTTTTTGTCTGGATTCACCCTGCGACACACTTTTAAATGGTAAAATGAGGAAGTACGTATCATAATAAACAACAGAGGGAAATGTTCCGACGACTGTGATGGAATTTGCCTCACGACCATAACGTCAACAGAAATTGTGACAATTCGCGACCCAAAAAATAGAGACAGAGCTGGATTTTCCTGCTAAAATTAGCCATCACCGGCCTGTGCGTTCCTACGACCCCGTCAAAAGGGAAAAAGTTAAGGATCCAACTTGAAACGCGTCATAGAGGCGCTGACCGTCCGTGACGGAGCCCGAAATTTATCGAGGGGGGGGGGGGGGTGGTTGAGGCCATGGGTCTGAAACTAATAAATTATTTATGAAAAAATTTACTAATCATTTCCCAAATATACAGAATATAAAAATTACCTTGTTGGGAGTAAATTCCCATTAGATAGGGCAAAGGGGGTACCTTTTTCCTTTTTCTTTTCTTTCCCCCTCCCCCCCCCTGTACCCGCCAATGCCTCCCCCTCGCTCCCGTGTTATAACGGAAAATGTATTTAGGAGTTGTGTCATGTGTCTCCATCTATGTATTTGCATACCCTTTAAAAAAAAAAAAAAAACAAACAAAAAACAGATAAATCGATTTTTGTAATCCTGTGTCTAGAGAGCCATTCAAAAACTTTGGCACGTTCGTGTAAACCAATTTCTAAGGATTTGTCCCAATGGGGCTCTTGCAAACTTTTGCTGTGAGCAAATGAATGGTTCATTGATGTAAAAACCAGCGGAAATCACGAAAATCACGCTGAGAAATATAAAATTTAGTTTTAAAACTCACATAATAGTAGTAAAAGGGTACGTTGAGGACACTCCAGTCAATTTGAAAATTTGTTCAAAAAATCAACCAATTTCATCAAAATTTGAACTTCCAATATTTTAGGCTTTAAATTTTACTCTGAAAACTACAAAATAACTGGGAAAAATTGATTCATATTACCAAGTATTTTAAGATGCGCACAAGTGTGCAAGCAAGATAAAAAATTTAAAAGTGAATATTTTTACCCTTATTTGAAGACTTTTAATTTGATATCTTGAACTTATTTTATTATATAATTTTTTTTTTTAAATGGAAGTGTTAAAAGATTCTCTCATCAGTGAAGATGAGTTTGATTTTGAAAACACGATTCCATATTTCAAGAACCCTGTTGAGCGCACCCGGACAAAATATGAAATTTTAATGGATCCACTCTCGGATAAAATTCAACATTTACCTGAATCGAAGAAAATAAAATACACTAAACATATGATAAATATTGTCGCTCACCTGAGCGTATTGTCTAGAATTATTGAAAAAGAACTTAGCGCTGAATATGATTAGAATCAGATTAAAATATTTTTATATACTATCAATTAAATTTCATTCAAATTATACTTTTTTTTATGTACAATATCCGTATGGTACAGTATCATAATTAGTTAAGATTACTCTCTTATCATACTCGAACTTAAACTTTTTTGTTTCTAATTTATTTACTAATTGTTTACTTTTGATCTCTCTTGTTATTTTATTATAAGTCAGGGCTACTGAACTCTGCCTCAGTTCAGATACACCCTCCTTTATTAGTTTAATCATTGTTTTACCTTTCAATGTTTCTAAATTCTGAAAATTTTAACGTGAACCCTTTTTTTTTAGTTACGCTTTTTCCTAAATTTGTTTCATAGTGATAACTTTTAGGACCTGTCGACGCCCTAATTTTATATGCTCGTCCTTCTTGAGCTCATCTGTCCACTCACCAAGCATATCACCCGTCTTAACAGTATTTACCCCCCGTCATCAAAGTAAAAGATTGAATCGGTATCACATCCAATTACAGCCTCACCTAATGCATCTAATTTTTCGTACAATCTTAGTCTCGCATTTGCTGTAGTAAACAAAGCTATATAGATATTAGTGCTAGTTTTTGTTTAGTTTTGAGAGAGCGGAGGACCATAGAAAGAAAAGAGAAAAGAGCTGAAAAAAAAGTGTCACGTTGAAACGTAAAGTGAGAAAGGAAACGCGAAAGAGAACTGAAAAATATTGAATTATCAAAGAGAAAAGGTCACCCCGGGGATAGTTCCCAAAGGCAGCCAAGTGGAGCGCCACTCGGGAGAAGAAAAACCGGGGAAACGCAAAGGGAAAAAAGAATCGATATGAATCGAAACAGTTAATCGAAAGAGACAGTGAGAAAGCGATAGATCGGTCGATGTAGAGCGAATCGATCTATAGAAACGCGAGAACGAAAAATAGAATAAACGGTTGCGAGTGATTGACAGATCGATATAGAGTGAATCGATATATCGAAGAGAATCAAGAACAAAAGATGCGCGAGTTTTTGAAGAACGAGAGAATATGAATTCACGAAGTTCAAATGAAAGTAAAAGGTAAAGCGAGAGAAATAGTTTTTATGCAAATGAAAGCGATTGAAATAAATGAAATTATCGAAAGGGCCTTCCTACGGGTTAGCGTCGTAGGAAATTGCGGAAGCAAGTTTATTCGCGGAAATGCATCGCGGTTAGAAAAAAGAAAGAAAGAGAAGAAATGAATTGTCGGAACGGCCGTCCCAAAACCCGAACGCAATTGACTGAAAATGTAATCTTTGGCGGAATTGCACTTCGCCGAAAGATCGAGAGATGCAATTTTCGATTGATCGAACGAGGGTCGAAAACGTAATGACGGAATTTCACATCGCCGAATGTCATCCTCACAACAACGGTCGAGCAAACGGGTCGTTGTAATGCAATTGAATATGCAATGCAAGATGTGCACTTTTGAACATTAATAAAAAAGGGAATTAACCGTCGCAAATCACAAAAAAGGTTTGTGTGGGATTGAACATGGTTGGTTTATTTTTTGAAACCACCAAAACGTGCGTTTGAGAAAAAGGGACCGCGCGGGGGCGATCTAAAGGTCAAACGGGTGAATCGGCAGGCGCGCGCTCTGTATGAGGTCGCCGGCGGCGCATCAATCCGTGGCTCGCGGCCAGTTGATTGCCGCTGATCAGTGGGCGATCTGATTGCTATGTCCGAATACTCGCGGACTGAATGTTGCGCGGGGCGGGAGATTTGAATGAAATAAAGACGCAACAGTATTATTCTCAACATAATAATCCTTAAATTTATAGCTCATTTGCACAGTCTCTTCCGTCAGATAATTTACCTTTATACCGTCAATCTATCATCTAGTAGTATTTCATAAAAACTTAACATCAGTCACATACTCTGCTTGACTCATGTTTTGTCTTGGACCGAATTTTCCCCATAAACTATTTAGGGAAATTTTTGAAACAGCTCTTTTACCTGGGTTTACTTCAATTTTTTTAGGGTCCAGATCAAAATCCAGTTTCTGTTTTATATCCTCTATATATTCTTTATTTGAATCGTAGTTATGAGGACTGCATTCTAACTTAATTTTCATGAAGTTTTTGACGTATCCTTTAAATAAATTTTCTACTTATCTTTTTAAAATGCCACACTTCATAAATTTCTTGAATCTTACAACCTTTTTCAATTGCTTTATTAACTTCGACAGTTGACCAGGTTTCTGTAAGAATTCTTTCATCTTCAGTATGAGGGCATTTGCTTATTTTCTGTTCAGCACATTTCAAACACAACGGGGAAAAGTAACTTCTCGTTTTTACCCATTTTAAACCCTTAACCCGGGAATACAGGGTGATATAAGTTTTTAGGAGGGAAAATTTTACATTTTATTATTCCAAACCATTTTCTATCATGTTTTTCTGGTTTGAAAATCTTTGGATGACCCACAGGGTAGAAATCATAAAACTGAACTGTAGGGGACAGACTACATACGTCAATATACCTAATTTTCTTCGTCTTTGTAGATTTTGCCAATAGTTTAAATGCATTAGTTCTTCCCCCAAAAACGCATCTCTTGGGTTTAGAGGGCCGATTATTTCAGGTTTTTTAGTCTTTTTATACACTACCGATTTAGTCCATTCACATTCCCACATCTCGACTAATTTATATCCAGCATCTCTTATTTGATTACTTCTCTCCTTGGTTTTTTCGTAGAGATCTCCCATTTCTTCCCTGTTCACATTATTTATTGTACTATCTTTATAACATTTTGGACAACCATGCCAAAAAAATCCGTGATATTGATATACGGGATTACCATCATAACCATCAACTTTTGCGCCACAAATAACTTGTTCGCCACCGTTTAATGCATGTTTTATGTTAGTTTCCGAGGCTATTCAACCAACTGATTGATTGTTTTGAATTTTTTTTCTATAGGGTTTATTTACAACAGCTATTGGGTTATTCCATAGATATATAGATCTGTAGATAGCCATGCATACACCAGCCATTGTTAAATATTGGAAAGGGTCTATATTCGCTATTTCTAAAAATCTTTTCTCAGTTTTAAACACCCTGCCTTAATATATCTACATCTGACCTACAATATTCTAAGATTCTTCCTTTATATCAAAAACAAAATTTTTTTGAACTCTTTGCAGATACCATTCCAGAAACTTTTTCCTGCCCTCGGGCTTCATCTGATTATAACAATAAAACTTTTTGTTCGGGATAGGTCCAAAATAATTTTCATTCTCTTTGGTGTTAAATAAAATTTTTACCAAAAAATTTTTTAAATAAAATTTTTACCAAAAAATTTTTCGCTTAAAAGCTCAGAGTTACTGCTCGGCCAAGTCGGAAAAATTCACGTTCTGATTTTTTTCCCAAAGAAGCTGATATCTGAACGCCAAGTCAAGATTTCCTTTCTTCATCTCTCTCTCTCTCAGCCTCTTTCTCTGTGGCAGGAACAGTTAGAACGCCAATAGCTCTGTTTCGGCGTTCAAAGATAGTGATATCATAGAACGCCAAGTCTGGGTTTCTTTTTTACTTAAAACTAGACATAATTATTCCATGCATCCAAAATTGCATACCCGCTCCAATGAAGGCGTCACTAAAACCCAAACTCAACAAAACTCCTTGGAGTTATGCAATGTGAGTACAGCGAGTTAAGAAGGAAAACCTTAAATCAATGAAAAGAATATTTGGAAAAGAAAGTTCAAAAAGAAGACAAAAATGAAAAGAAAAAAAGGGAAAGAAGACTTGAGCCCGTGACTTTTTACGGAAAAGCAGAGGAATTCAGAAGAGTTGAATTGATGAATCGATGCATTTGAGTGTAAAGCACCTGGGTCACGGGCCCAAGTTTTCTTTCCCTTTCTTTTTTTTCTTTTTTGTCTTCTTTTTGAACTTTCTTTTCCAAATATTCTTTTCATTGATTTAAGGTTTTCCTTCTTAACTCGCTGTTACTCACATTGCATAACCCCAAGGAGTTTTGTTGAGTTGGATTTTAGTGACGCCTTCATTGGAGGGGGTATGCAATTTTGGATGCATGGAATAATTATGTCTAGTTTTAAGAAAAAAAAGAAACCCAGACTTGGCGTTCTATGATATCACTATCTTTGAACGCCGAAACAGAGCTATTGGCGTTCTAACTGTTCCTGCCAAGAGAAAGAGGCTGAGAGAGAGAGAGATGAAGAAAGGAAATCTTGATTTGGGCGTTCAGATATCAGCTTCTTTGGGAGAAAAATCAGAACGTGAAGTTTTCCGACTTGGCCGAGCAGTAACTCTGAGCTTTTAAGCGAAAAATTTTTTGGTGAAAATATCAAAAGTTTTGAAGATAAAAACTGCTAATGATCATAGGGATGTTTGAAGATTATGTAGCTTAGAATCAGAAAATCTGTCTTATGCATTTTCTTCCATTCATTTAGATGGTATAAGCTTTCATCAGTTTTCATCAATATTAATATGCACTCAGCAATTTATTTTTGGGGAAAACAAAAAAAAAACCCCCAAAATGTAAATCAGAAGAGCAGTGATACCTATGGTTTCCATTCAAAAGGAACGTAAAAGAATGAATGATGTTTCTGACTCCACACTTGCCTAACTGTATTCTTAAGTAGGTACCTAGCACATTTAGCTCATAATTTATTTGGTCTCAGTAGCCTGAATCTTTTTCACTGTTAAAATACCAGTTTTTAAAAATGTTTTTAATTTCAATGTACAGCATTTGGTATTTATTCTGACAGGGAAATAAACTTCAACTAAACCTAAAAATAGAATTCTTTAAAAATGAGACTGAACAATTTTTCTTCAAATTGAGTACTTAATTTCTCATTTTATTTCAATATAGCATAGTAGAATTCTTTCTTTTCCTCGGTTATTTTCTTACTCAATCCTTAAATTTGGGCGTGACAACTTCCAAGCATAAAGTTTAGAAAATTACAGCATTCATTGGATTAATTAAGTAGACCCCCGCCTCCCCCTTTTCTTTAATTTTTTTTCATTTTAATAATGACTCATTTTAACTGAGACAACATTCTCTACCTCAACCTAGAAATCTGCAAAAATTTAAACATTAGGACCATTTTTCCCTTACTTACCTACCTATATTTACTATGATTACAGTGATTAGTGTACAGTCGAAAAATTAAATAATGATAAGTTGACTCCTTGGATTTTGACTCCGGTGAGCCACCCGCAGTACTTAAATGCTTTGGGGACAAGTTTTGCGGGTAGCCTAAGTAACTGCATCAAAAGAGTCGACTGACATTTTTAAAATTTATCAACTGTGCAGTTGTTTTCTGCAAAAATCAAGTGTCATTGAGAACTGAATAGATAATAGAAAGTATCGCCTTTACATCGGAGCGGTTAAAGTCAATTGTGGCACTTTATTAATTTTGCACAAACGCTTTTTATTTATTCTTGGGGAGTTATTCATTGCTTTAGAAGAAATTACATTTTAATGCGGGTACCTTAATGACCCGACAATAATTGTTGAGTGAGCTGCACTAAAACATACTCAACAGGTGGAGATCTTGAAGTCAGAGCCCCTTTATAACTCTCTGCCCAAGCACCAGGTAGAGTGGACCAAAAAAATGAATTCCTAACAATGAAATCTTACGGATGAAAACCCTTGAGACGTGAGATTTGATGTACCTACTTATCTGAGTTTTATAGACAGCAAAGGACTAACCTCTCTGCCTCTCTCTATGCTGATTTACTGGGAAGAATGAGACGCCCCAAAATAGCTTAGTCTTTTTTTCTCACTCTTTTAAAAACAATAAAGATTGACAAACAAATGCTGGGGGGAGAGTGCCTTGCAAACAGTCTTATGATGTAGGTATAGGTAAATATCATTGTTCGTGGACATTTAAATTACTTTGCGTTGAACATTTCTCAAAGTGTAACGGCAGTAAATGTAAGCAAGTGTCAGCGCATAAACCCGAGAGTTGTCAGATGCTAAACAATTTGAAAAGACCTCTACTCAGTGGCGTCGCATAGAATCTAGCAATACTGCATTTCATTCATTTAAATCCATGAAAAATATCACTTTGAGGGAGTGCACTATGCGAGTCCTATACTTCAGCTTCTTCAATACATCTAAATGGATAAATGCAGCATTGCCAGATTGCAGACAACCCTAACTGCCTCTACTTATTAAAGGTTGGAAATCACCACTTGAAATTTAAAATTAAAAAAACTCATAAGTTAAATAACTTGCAGTTTGAGGAGAATGCCTCAGATTGTAACAACAGTTTCTGTTTCAAAAACCAATCTTTGGTAAGCAGGGTGATTGAAAAGGCGCACTAGCAAACGCAAATTTTCTACAGCTAAGAGTGCAAACGGAGCGCATAATGTTGCTTTGAATCCCTGAGAATTTGCAACGCATTTTAAAATGTCACAACTTTTGTGTTGGTAATATCACAGAATAATACAATCAGAAGGGAAACTCCCATAAGAGCCAATGGAAACAAGTTTTGGGAAATTTTACCAGCACAAACTGGCAACTGTGCCTACTCACTTCTCAAGATGGCGGACATGCTTTTTCAGGCTATACAACCAATCACAACTCGGCCAGTTGCCGAAGATCTCCGAAGATTGCCGAAGATACTCATTTTCGAACATGGCGGCCCGAAGCAAAGAATGTTTAAAAATGAATTAGAGTTTCCGTTCTGATTGTATTATTCTGTGGTAATATGCACACTCATGAACTCAGTCTCTGGACTTACTTCGGCAGACCAAATTTACATGTGCGAGTTGCACTGAAATTTTTAAAAAGTCTACCCAGGGTGAGAGCCACAGCGAGAAATGCTTGCTGCCCAAATTGCCTGTGGAGTTGTTTTCCCTAGTTCTTACAATGGTAACAAAAGCTCCAGAGCTTTAAGCATCAAATGATTCTGAGTGAGACTTTAGAGAAGTCTTACAATTGATTACAAGTGCTTTAAATTTACAAACTAACTGATGAACTAAAAAGCAGGCTTTCTGGAAACTATCAAATTAATACTTGTTACTTACTTGCGAAAAACTTTGTTTACCATCTCTGTGGTCTGATTGCTATCCAGCAGGCTGATCATAAACAATCATCAAAAACAATTGTACAGTGATGCTATTGAGTCAATGATCGCAAACGCGTTATTCTTCTGGGTGATTTTTTTTGCGTTAGGTTTCATTCCGATAGAGACCCTTTCATCTCTGCGGAAATTCGCTGCTGACTCCTGAGCTATCCGAGAATTTCCGCAGAGATGGGAGGGTTTCTATCAGAATTATACCACCCATGAGATGACAAGTACTTGGTCATCGACTCAATGGCGTTACAGTACAATAATTTATAATCAGCCTGCTGAAGGTTTATCTCACAGCGAATTAATTTTCTTAAAACTTACTTACGTTTTCTCTGTAGCAGCATAAGCTTGGAGGAAATTGCTAACGGATGTAATACAATGAATAGTTTAAAATTGAGAAGCGCTTGGACTAGAAAACACAACAAATAATAAAAAGAGCCAGACCAAAAAGTACCTTGCAAAATTTTTTTTCAAAGAATAACACATTGAAAGCACTGCACACTTGGCCTAGGTAGTCATGACTTGTGAACTACCTAGGTATGTCTCGCGGTGCTTAAAGTTTAATGACTCCTTCGACACTTTCATGAGTGATAAAACTGTGGTGGGTACCCTATATTTCATAAAGCAAGAGGTGAGACTGTCAATCAATGATAATACCTAAGTTTTTGTCGTAGCCGGAGAGAGCGGAAAATGTAAACGATCAATCAGACATTTTATTTTCTGGAACAATCTGTTTCTAACTCTCACAAGACAAAACGAGGATGGATTGAAGTTACCAAGAGGGAGTATAACTCTGAAAAGGAAAATTTGGTCTCCGCTAACCGACAGGTTTCGTTCGAAGAGAGGGTGACTAGTCAGAAGAAAAAAAACATACACTCAGTCAATAGACTTCAGCAATGTTTCGGCGAATCAAAACAAGAGTGAAATTAAACGTTTTTTTGCTTCGAAAGAAGGGAAGAACAGAATTAGACTTAACACTGTGAGACATGCCCAAAATAAATGATGATTGCGAGTTTGAGAGCTGCAATAAGTACATAACCTAACTTTACCTAACAATCGTTGCAAACAAAAAACCCAAAGTCCTACCCGCCATCTTTAAAATTTTGCGATCTGGCTTTTCTCAACCTGACATCCGTTTTTTACCGATAACTTTCTTATTTGGCAATGAAATCGAGCCTACTTGGCAAAAGCACGTTCCTTGAATTTCAAGGATTGCATCCGTACCAACTTCTTAATTACAAGCCATGGTCATTGCTGTAGCCTTGGCTAAAGAATGGTCTTAAAAACAGCAAATTTCGACGGTTACTTCGTTTTATCCCCCTTTAATACTTATCGAAATAGATTTTCCTTCTAAAGCGAGCATCCTGACGACAAGCCGGTTTTTTTGGTACGAAGCATTTAATGTTTCGTGCAGTAGTTGCCTGGATAATGATGTCAGAATGTGGAGTACCGCGAGATGCCATTCTGGAGCGATTTACCCTAATAAATAAGGTTTTTGGACGATTTCTCTTCCAAATCTAACTAATAAGAAAATTCCTTCGGTTACGCACTGCTTCTTGACATGCGGATTCCGAATATACACAACACTTGAGGGTTTTGTTCTAGGGTTTATTCGGAAACCGTGTCAAACCGGCCGAATTTCCATGAAATGCCATGGAATGAGCTGATGCGTGTATAATAAGTGTTCACGGTGCTCTCTCAGGTTGCGTTTTCTGACTTGGCCTGGGCGGCTACCGCCACTTCTGATGTGGAAAGTATCCTTTCTTCTTTCAATTAAACCAAATGTTTTGGGAAATCACTCAGAGGTCCATTAACAAAATTACTACTGTCAATAATTTTTAATCTTATTGAAGGTATTTCAAGGAGCATAACTTTTGTTCCATTATAAATAGTAAAAGGTTTTAGAGTATTTTCAACACAATATTTTAGAATGAACTGTGTATCATAACCTTTAGCATAGTGTGCTATGCAAGTATGATCTTTTTGTTGTTTGGATATTAACCATCCACAAAATTCATCGTTCGTTTAAATCGAAATCTTTTACCATTAAAATCTTTAGCAATTACCAAATTTGGAATATGAACCCCCGTTTTTTGTTGCGCCTCGTAATCAAAAAATAGATATTTTCCTGTATAAGTACATTTAGGTAATTTGTCTCCTCTAATATTTCATTTCCAGGGTTCAATATATTCAAAAGCTCTTGTTTTTTTATATTCTCATAGCCATAAATCCAAAATTTTTTCTTCCGCTTTTGCTCTCAATTCGTTCAAATTATAGTCTTTCACAGGTTTAACAAACTGATCCTGATTACCTTTGCACAGAAAAATTTCTCTCTTTCATTTTTCCCCCCTTTTGTCTTTTCCTCTGCATATAACATTTATGATTTATTATCTCTACTTCTTTAAAACAATTTCGACATTTTTCAATTCCACATTTATGGGGTTCATCAGAGTTCCTAAAACAGATTTTATTACAAGTTAAACATTTGAATGCAGTGTCACACACTTCCTGATGATTATCTAAACAATCTTGATTGAAACAATACCTATTACAAACTGAGCAGAATATTTTTTTCTTTGTTGATTCTGAAAGCTCTTCCTGAAAACATAACCTACATTTCCTTTCTCTTCTTCGCACTTATGCTTATCTTTATTGTTATAAGGTTTATTACACTTTTTACAAAAATAAACTGAGCCCAAAAAATCCTGCCATGGACGAAATCACATCGAAATGATTACCGTGTTTATACAAGTATACTTTTATATCTTTTCAGGTCCTTTATAAATAACAGAGTTTAAATTGTCTGCACACACAACATTTATCTGAATATCCGTTAGCTCTTCCAGATTTCTTATATCATCCAGTGTGAAACCCCCCTCATTGTAACTACCTAGTTGATTACATAGTTGATTAGTTAGATCTGTTTGTAATTTTCTTCCTTTTTGCTGTAAGTTAGATCAAGTTTTGAGAATTCCTTCTTAAATATTTTCGAGATAGGTGGATTATCTACCGGGTATGTTAGAGCAACAATCACAGCTCTCGGGCAACATAAATTATCCGTATTTTTTATTTGTGTGATTGAAGACTTGGTTTGTTTAGCTTGAGCTAAATTTAAATTTTTTGACCCCTTTTCCCCCCTGAGGCATTGCAATTATATCTACATTAAAAGTAGATGTTGTAAGATCAAGTTCTTCATTCGAAGTCAAAATTCTTGAAACCGTTTCCATCAATATCTCTACTAATTCTTGCGTTACATTACTTCTTTGATATCCTGTTGATATAGGTGCACGAAGTTCAGGATTCGTGATGACAAATTTATTCTATCACCCCCCTCTAAAATTGGTGCGTCTTTTTGCTACTTCAATCATTTCTCGAAGAGCTCTTGTTATTAAAACTACTTGTTGATCCACTGAAGGCCCCTGTATTAACCCGGTATTTTTAATAGAAAATTTTATAATCACACGAGTAGGCGTTGTACCTTTGAATAAACCTAGATCCAGTTTCCACGATGTCAATGAGCTGAGTAGAATTATAATTATTTGATGTTTCTAATTCTGGTTCAAAATATGAATCATCAAATTCAAAAACAGTATTTATAATTTTATCAAAACTCTTTTAGCATCGATCAAATCTGCTTTCTTCATTTTATAGTATCCTTTTTTCTTTCTCTCCTTTGCAATTTTTCGCAATTCTTGAACAGTTTTGGGTTTTGCAGAAGGTTGAATATCCAATATACGTAATAATTGAACTTTCTTCATTCTACTATAACCTTTCATGTTTCTTTCTTTTGCAAGCTTTCTTAAATCTTTTTCTGTAGTCATATTTTTTTTTTAGACAATTTTAAATTTTTCTATATTATTTATAAGACAAAAATTTTTTTAAAGAAAAATATTTTTTTTTCCCTTTTTCTCAGTTTTTCGCATTATTGAGTTGAAAATTTAAAACAAAACTATTCTCTTTTATCAATTCTAGTCTTGTTTTATGATAATTTGACTTTAGATGAGCACCGTAACTTAAAAATTTAACTATCCATCCACATTCACACTGTTTCTCAATGAACTTCTTACTATCTACATACTTTTTCATTATTTCATTCCTACAATCTTTACACCAGTGTTGATTTTTATTGAATTCACTCTTTTTTTTATTTGTTTACACTTTGAACAACGACGAATATCATAAGCCTCTACTAATTTTAAAATAGTATTTAGTTTAGTAGACAACTCTATTTTTTTTCTTTTATTTATATAAACAAATTTAATAAGAAATTTCACATTTACTGAAGTATGAAAAAACTTCCTAAATAGACGCATAAGACCATTTAATTTTGTTGAATAAAAGTTGCATCATTACTGACACTGGGGACATTCACCGTTGTTATTTTATGAATATGATTGAATCTAGGTCCTTTTTTGGGATCTGATTTCATTTTCTTCAATTCATCACGTGTTAATTCCCTTTGTTCCTAGTTCTGAAAACACTGGTTTGAAGTCATCATGAAATTTTATATCTTTCAAGGATTTTTCATATACTTAGATAATTTCTTATCCTTAGCATCTACTATTATGGTTGAGAAGACGTTATTCAATTCTTCAAATTTCCCGAATTATCATTATATTTTTTAGCTTGAGATTTTATGATTTTCTTATATTTCTCCTCCCTCAGGAGTAGAGTTTCTATCAACTCCTGATTTTTAAATTGGCATATTGTAAATATCTGAAGTCAAACTTGTTTGTTGTAGAGCTATAAAGAACTGTTTCATGATAGTTTTCATATTATTGTTAATATTTTTTAAACCATCTATGGCTTGAATTTTTCTCTCTAAAATTTCATCCTCATCCTTTATCAATTCCTCCAGTTCTTTATTTTTTGAAATTATTCTATCCAGACCTTCTAGTTCAACTTTAGAAGGCATATATCTTTTTATTTGACTTTTCCCTTTATTAGACTAAAATTACATGTTTTATATTGTATGGTGAAGTAAGGTACTGTAAGGTGAAGTAAGGTAAGGTAATATGGTACTGATATAAGTTAATATTGTATGGAAGTATGGTACAGTATGGTAAAGTAAAATTTTTTATAAATAAAAGAGTCCTGACGAGTTGATCAAAATTTAAAGAATACGACTTCAAGAAAAATAGTGTTAGAAGTTTTTCTTTGAAATATAAAATAACTGAAAAGACTATTTTAAAATACTTAAAACAGCATAGTATTCCATACAATAATAGAAGTATAACTCATAAAATGAGTAGAAATTGTCTAGGTCAATTCACGTTCAAATATGCAGCAGCCGAACAGTGCAGTGGTCCTACTCATAATGCAAATAAAGTTCCTTATAAATCTTGTGAAAATCAAAGTACTTCTAAGAGTAATATAAAAAATGAAAATAGAACTGATTTTCAACAAAAATCTGCAGTCCAGTCTGTAGACGCTAGTAAACATAAAAATAATTCAACAGAGTAAAAAAATTTTGCTGAATTTAATAAAAAGTACGAAAAATTCTTTCAATGATCTTAATACTGTACATCTGAATCATGCCTTAAAACATTGTAAGAGAGCTGAAAATGTGAATAAGTTTCTTTTGATTGATAAGAGTAGCAGTTCATCAAAAACAATGCATGAGTCATTAATGCTAAGTGTGTAATAAAGTATGCTATCACATTTCACATCCGGAGAAATTTCGCTCAGGGTTCAGATATAGAGAATAAGAGATTTGTGCGAAGTTTTAACTCCTGGACATTTGGATTCAATACGCTTCGCGATGGACCCGCGTGTGATTGTGACCGTGGTGATTCTCGTGCCATTATTAATGGCATATGGGCCGCCCCCCGGGTTTTTATGTAAGTAATATGTTAACTAATAAAAATTTTTTTCATTTATTTAATTTTGTACTCAGTCCATTATAAGAAGGACTTAATACGAGTCAAAAAAGTTTTTCCAAGGTAAAAATTTTTTAAATCCATAATTTATTTATAGTGGTCGTTTATTTCAGAGATGGAATGTTCAAAATTTCCTTTCAGAATAAACATTTTTTCCATCCATTTTGTAAAAAAATAATTTTTAAAAAATTGTTGTAGAAAAATCGAGTTTTATTTAAACACTTTTGACTGTACCTACTTTTAGACTGAAGGTGCCTTGAGTCAGGAAAAATACAAGTTTGACATCAACGTATTTTATGCTAGAGCTAAAAAATACCTAAATTTTGATTTTTTGATTTTTCTGATAACTCATATCCAGTTAACCTACTTCACTAAATGTAACTGAAAATAAAAACTGACGTTACTTTTATTTAAAAAATAATAATTACAAATTTAGAAGACGTGCTAAATGCCCTCGTTATTAGGAGAACCAAATAAGAAAGAACGATTCAAAAATGAAGTCGATGCCAGGTTGGAAGAAGCTGTTTTAACAAAGAGTCCTTTTGTTTCTTGGGGCAGATTGTCTAATTTCTCTCCTCGAGTTTTGTTTTCAATTCTGTATGATAAATGATAGGTAACTTAATTTGTTTTTTTAAACTAGGAATTAAAAAATTTTTTTCAATTTGTTCTTGAAGGTGCAACAAAGACCCAAGCTGTTATCGACTCAACCGACTGGTGACACAGATAATATAATATCTTTGAAGACGGAAATCAGACTACTTAAAAAGCACCTGAAGGATCAGGAGAGCAAAAATGAGAAAAAAATCATGGAACAAAATTTGCAAAGTTGTTGAGCTTTCTCTAGAGAAAGTAAGTCGTAATTTTAATTAATTTTATTTTAGCCAATTAAAATTTTGGAAGGAATGAATATATAGGGGAAAAATTTACGAGTTCATAATCACTCTTAAAAGTTCAAAAAAGGTTTTGCAGACAAACACCTCATAATTTTTTCTGCAAGTAAATTTATCAGGTATCTTCTCTACGCCACGATATATTTTCTTTCATTTTAGTATTTCTGTTAAATTTTACAACACTGTGAAGGTTGTGGTTGCCGTGACAATGTATTCCTATAAAAATGTATATACTTTTTGAAACAAGTTTACAGTGATTTTTAATATTTAAAAGTTAACTAAATTAACTCAAAGGTATAGTTATTTATGACGTGAATTTTTCCTACCTAGAGAATAAAGTATTATACGTGTTTCGTTTCACAGTGCGAATTTTTATTATTTTACTATACTACGGTTACTTTTGAACGTGATGCATCAATCCGGATCGTTCTAACAACGTTACTCAGTCAACGTTATTTACGATGAGTCGATGGTGTAACATCGATAAACGTTACTCAGTCAACGTGATTTACGATGAGTCGATGGTGTAACGTTGTGGCAACGTTATTGTAACGTATCCATCAGCGTTAAAAAGACGTTAGTCGATCGTCGTTGCTAAGACGTCACCACAGCGTTATCAGGCGACTACGAGAAGTAGTGATATGATCCAGATACAGTGTTGTCAAGCGAATGGTGATTTTTAATATGCTTATTTTAAACAAAATCAACAATTTAGTGGTTAAAAGTAATTCACATTGAATATAAAATGCAATTAAGATTTAAGTATACGTGACAACTCTGTCAAGATGGTTGTAGCAGTGTCATCTAGACATAGTGATTAGCGATGAGTTAAACGTAACGGACATCGATTGACGTTACTGTTGTTTTATTGACAAAAGTTAATAAGCACGAATTAATAGTTTCAGAGAAAAAGATTAGATTAAAGGTTAGAAAGATTGGCAGCTCATCAGCTGTGCATGTGTAACCATAGAGTGTAGATTGGTGAGACGGGAATCTCAACAGTCACGTACCCATCAACGTTAAAAAGACAAAAACGTATGATTGACCGATTTTGATGTAACGTTACGAGATAGATGTTATCGCAACGTTGCAGTTGTCGACGTTACGCGACGTTGCAGACGAAGCTTTTTTTAAGTTTTAAATTTTTTTGAATTACTAACGGTTTTTTATGTTGCTGCAACTCGTCGAATTAACATCTTTTTGTTGGATAAAAACAGTTTGAATTTTTCATGGTTTCTCAACGAATTTCATTGATCTGCTTTTTAAGGAAACTAATGTTCTAATAAATGAATCTTGATAAATTTATTAAAATTTGCGTATGAACGTGAAAGATCTCGTTTGCTAAAACTGTTTATTTACCTTTTGTTTTTTTATTTATTTTCGTCAAACTTTCAAGAAAAATACACAGTTTATGCAATTTCCTTTCTTTGTTAACAGATGGCAATAGAGCAGGAACTTTCGATACTAAAAAACCATAGGCACAATAGAAGCAATGGAGCGCAAATTTTGGAAGGGATACGAAAAGGATGAACCAAACAAAGACAAACAATCAAAATTTGGTGAATGAAGTTACATGTTTAAAAATCACAGGCATGAACCATGCGTAAAAGTTTTACTGAAAAACATTCATAAATTGTATCCTGGGGACAGTTCTTCAGAAAAAGAAGCATTTTTTTTAAAAAATTTTTTCTATAAAGCAAGACCTCGGTTTCAGGCCGATAAGCACTTTTATATGAGAAAAAGGATCTCGGCGATGAGCTTAGTATTGCATCCAAAAAATGAAAGAAGAATTTAAAGAAGTCATGGGAATGTTCGAAGAAGCAGGTGAAGAGTTGGAAATGGAAAATGACAAACTTCACAGTGAGAAGATGTACAATGTACATAGTATTCAATAAAAGAAACTATTCTATACCCAGCACTGGTGTTATCTTTTATCTGAATTAGGAAGTTGGTATGCTTTTAAAATGCAATTTTCGTGAAATCTTAGAGGTTTTCTGTCTTGTAATTTTTAATACGTACAAAGTCTACGATAAATGTAAAATATTCGCTTGACAAATATATTTTTCTTGTCTGGACGTTTGTGCGCATCCTAAATTACAAAGTACTTAAATCAATCACTTTTCAGAGTGAATTTCAGAGTAAAAGAGGTTTCAGAGGTTGAGCCAACCTCACAATTTCGATCACAACCAATCACAATGTAAACAAACACACAACCTCTACCTCCAGTCAGGTTGTCAAAGTTGGCCATCCGTGGATTTTCACGGTGCATGCATACAGATTGCTCGATACTTATCCGTCATCTTGTATTTCAGTTAAATGCCTCTTATGAGTTTATTATTGCATTTTATGACTTTCTGATGCCACCAATGGACTTTTCAGGCGATTTTACATAAGATTAAACACTCGAAATCGTTGTAGTAAAAGTTTGCAACATACCCATTGTATTCATCAGATTGTTTTTAAAGGAATTTAATTTAAAGTCGCGATCAAATGGCAACGTCGGAATACTAATGGAGCTGTTGCAAACTTTTGCTACAGGCTTATTAATAGTTGATTATGGGGTGATACCCTGTACAAAAAACGATTAGCGCACTAAAAAATCACGAAATCCACTCCTAAACTCACAAAATGCTTTTAAATGCGTGACCGTAATGGCGGCCGAGGCCGCGATTTTCTTATGGAAATTTATGCTTCTTCTTCTCGTGTGGTGTTGCGAGAACACCTCGTGTAGATGGCGCTGATTGAAGATAGGGAACCCCAATGAAAACCGCGGCCCCGACCGCCATTACGGACTCGCGTTTAAAAGCATTTTGTGAGTTTAGGTGTGGATTTCGTGATTTTTTAGTGCGCTAATCGTTATTTTTACTGGGTAATACCCCATTATCACCTATTAATAACCTGTAGCAAAAGTTTGCAACAGCTTCATTGGTCTATTCGGTATAAATTTGTCCAAATTTTACCCTTAGATGGTTCCTGGTTCTATAGTACGTACCAATAGGCCTATTACCAACAACGAGCTATACCATGAGAGAGGATTTGTAAGGCGTGATTTTGACGTAGCACCGAGGCAGCCATGATGGAAATCTTATAACTCAGTGGCGGCTCGTGCAATATGGCAACAATGTCATCCCTCCATTTGATTGTATGTAAAACAATCGATTCGAAAGTGAAGCAGCGCTTCACCAGCAATCGATTGTTGAACGTAGATTCAAACGGAGCGAAGACACGATTGCCAGATGGCACGCGCCGCCATTATAATAACTTATGGACACTTTTACACGAGCTCGGTTTGAGCTGTGTTTGTCTCATGTTTTATAACCTTTCAGTTTTTTTAAATAAAAAAATTAAAGAAAAAAAAATGGGGCTCTTGCGAACTTTTGCTACACGAGATTGAAGCGTTGATTCTTGCATAAAAACCTGTAAAAATGACGAAGAGTATACTAAAAAATCACGAAATTCACTCTCAGAATCGAACTCAATGGAGGTTCGACGCAGGTATCATGGGAGATTCCTATCTGAATTGAGAAGTATCTCTGTGTTTCCGTGGAGAAAGCAACATATTAGACAGGAATCTCTCATGATACCTGCGTCGAACCGCCATTACAATCTTGCCATTTGAGTAATTATGAGTAGTATAGGAGTACGTTGAGGACACTCCAGTCAATTTGAAAATTTGTTCAATAAATCAACCAATTTCATCAAAATTTGAACTTCCAATATTTTAGGCTTTAAATTTTACTTTGAAAACTACATAATAACTCGGAAAAGTGATTCATTTTACCAAGTATTTTAAGATGCGCACAAGTGTTCAGGCATTACAGAAATTTTTTAAAGTTAAAATTTACAAGTTTTTTATTCTTTTTAGAGCTTGTTTTATTTATATATTTTTTATTTTAGAACAAACCCCAGTCCGACCCAACTGTCAAATTTGTCCAAAAATAATATCAATTTAACCCAAAAAAAACTATAGCCCTAATTTCTTGAAAATAAATCTTAAAATAAACCTTTACTTTTCCATTACTTTCAGACTTATGTCAAGTACTTTTGCTGTATTCTTTCATTGCGCACAAGTGTTCAGGCAAGATAGAAATTCTGAAAGTTAAAATTTACAAGTTTTTTATTATTTTTAAGTCGATTTCTAGAATCCATAGTATTTTGAGCACAGTCCATCTTTAGTCCCAAATTAATATCAATTTAACCCAAACTCCTTGAAAAATTTTCTACATTATTATTAGTCTTATTTCAAGTATTTTTCAGTAATTTTTAAATTTGCTTTTCACCTCCTTTTTTTTTTTTTTTTTAAACTGATATCAATTTTATTTAGGTAAAAGGCGAAAGACTAAAACCCTTTTTTTTTTAAAAAAAAAAAAAAAAAATTTATCCGTTTTTTATATATTTAATTGATATGTTACTCGAATCCATTATGTGTGAATACACCCACCCTATTGATACCAAACTCAAAAATCAATATAAATTTAATAAAAAAAAAAAACCTAATATTAACGTTTAAAATATTCTTTAAAATAAACATTTGATTTCACATTATCTTCATATTTATTTCATGTATTTTTTTTTTTTAGTATTTTTACGAAGGATACACGCGGTAACTTCTAAAATTTCAGGATAATTTGATCAGAAAAACATCAAGATTTCTACACACTTTTCATACTACTTTTTTTCTGAATATCTGATCAAACATTTAATTTTTTCGAATGAGTACATCCACCCTATCCATGAAATTCCGAATTTTATTCAAATTTCATACCAATATCACCAATATTTTGGCTCTTAATTTTTTAATGAAAATAAATAATTAAAAACGTAAACAAATAAATCTAAAAACGGGAAAAGTCTGGTTAAAATACTCAATTTTCTGCAAATACATCAACAAGATCAATTTAGTCAAAACTGATATTTTTCACGGATTGAATAATTGATAAAATTTACTTACATTCATTCAATCTTATGTACAAGAATTACACACACTGCTGTATTTCATCTCCGTAAACTGGCAATAAAAAACCAACGTGTCAAATGTAATACACAGATGCTGTGTAAAAACAAATACTCAACTCGTATTAAGTATATGGAAATATCTGAGTTTGTTTTTTTAAAGATACGTAGAGAGTAAATTATCGTGTGACCAAGTTAAGATATTTGCAAAAAAGTAGACAGTGTTCATTTCATTAAACAATAAAAGATGGTGTTATAAAAAGTTAATTTTATTATTCATATTCGTCTTTTTATGCTTTTGAGCTCATTCACAATTTAGGCAATTTTTTCCTGGTCTTTTTAGGTTCGTTTTTTTAAGAATTTCATAGGTTTCGGTCAATAGTTTCGTCACGTACTCAAAACTTTCTTGTACATTCTTATGAAATATTGGCGGGAGTTTCTTCCAGTCTTCTATGAGTGTATCACCATGATAACGTTGGTTTGCAAATGCCCATGTGCCCAATAGGTCGGTTATAAATACTGCAGTAGATTTATGTAGTATTTGAAGCTGTTTGTGCAGGTTTATTATACATTGATCATTTTCGAAGACTGCAAATATCTCACACCAAAATTCGGCTCTCAACTTCAACTCGCGGTTATAAGAGCCTCCGGGTACATGAACCTGGGCTAAAAGTGCTTTTTTTTATCATTAATTTTCCGATTCTTTCGATTTTCAGCACTACGTTCTTCATTCATTGTTAATAATTTTGACTCTGCATATCTTTCTTTTTTAAACGCGTTTAGCTTCTTCGCAAATTTGTGATATACTAATTCTTGAACTGATCTGCTTCTCATTGTGTCCACTTCAGCTTGCAAAATTGTCTGTGAAAATTCGTGAGGAAACGAAACTGAATAAATATAATACAATTTTAAAAACAACAGTCAAAGAAAAAAGAAAGAAAGAAAGATTAGGCTCGCAACTCTCACGTTGATGGTTGAAGCTTTGTAAAATTATTAAAACTACAAAACGCAGTACGTTGTAGTTTTTGAGAAAACCAGATTACTGAAACCCATCAAATGAAAATACAAAAAATCCACGCAAAATAGACTCACACAGGATATTCTCACCCTATGTGACATCATATTTACGTAGGCCCTGTACCAAATTACTTTTAAATATTGTTTGGTACAACTGTTTAACGTAATCAGATTACAAGCTGCAGGAACATGAAAAATCATTAAAAATTAAAAAATGTAAAACATAAAAAATAAACTGATCGCCTGCAATGCCACGTATCTCGTTAAGTCTACTCATCACATCGGTAGCGGCTACGTCTTGTAACGTATCAGTAACGTGGGAACGTCTTTTTCCTAACGTTGTAACGATGTCACACGATCGACTCATCGTAAGCCTCGTTGACCACGTCACATCGAAATCGATCAATCATACGTTTTTCTAACGTCTTTTTAACGTTGGTGGGTTACGTTGCAGTGACGTTCATTATAGCGTTACGTTTGACACATTGCAAATCACGATGTCTAGATGCCATTGTTAGAACCGTCTGTACAGAGTTGCCACATATACATCTTAATTACATTTTATAATCAATGTGAATCACTTTTAATAATTAAATTGATTGATTTTGTTGAAAACAAACATATTAAAAATCATTGTGCGCTTGACAACACTGTATCTGGATCATATCACTACTTCTCGTAGTCGCCTGATAACGCTGTGGTGACGTCTTGGCAACGACGATCGACTAACGTCTTTTTAACGCTGATGGATACGTTACAATAACGTTGCCACAACGTTACACCATCGACTCATCGTAAATCACGTTGACTCAGTAACGTTTATCGATGTTACACCATCGACTTACCGTAAATCACGTTGACTGAGTAACGTTGTTAGAACGATCCGGATTGATGCATCACGTTCAAAAGTAACCGTAGTATAGTAAAATTATAAAAAATCGCACTGTGAAACGAAACACGTATAATACTTTGTTCTCTAGGTAGGAAAAATTCACGTCATAAATAACTATACCTTTGAGTTAATTTAGTTAACTTTTAAATATTAAAAATCACTGTAAACTTGTTTCAAAAAGTATATACATTTTTATAGGAATACATTGTCACGGCAACCACAACCTTCACAGTGTTGTAAAATTTAACAGAAATACTAAAATGAAAGAAATATAAATCGTGGCGTAGAGAAGATACCTGATAAATTTACTTGCAGAAAAAATTATGAGGTGTTTGTCTGCACAACCATTTTTGAACTTTTAAGAGTGAATTGGGTAAGTTCAAATAACTTTTAACTTTTTTATGTAATTTGTCATTACCGTAGATCATTGAGCAAGGCAAAAATATCAGGAAAATAAAGGTTTTGACCAGAATTCTTTCCTGATAAACAATAATTTATATCAAATTGATGATGGATCGATGATAAATCTAAAGAACTACCGGAAAAATTATGTTTTTTTACAAGTTTTAATGCTTTTCAAAGGGTCTACGGTAATGACAAAAAAAAAAAAAAAAAAAAAAGTTTTTGTCATTACCGTAGACCCAGTAAAACTCATTAAAACTTGTAAAAAGACATAATTTTTCCGGTAGTTCTTTAGATTTATCATCGATCCATCATCAATTTGATATAAATTATTGTTTATCAGGAAAGAATTCTGGTCAAAACCTTTATTTTCCTGATATTTTTGCCTTGCTCAATGATCTACGGTAATGACAAATTACATAAAAAAGTTAAAAGTTATTTGAACTTACCCGATTATGAACTCGTGAATTTTCCCTTTATATTCATTCCTTCCAAAAACTGTACTTGGCTAAAATAAAATTAATTAAAATTACGACTTACTTTCTCTAGAGAAAGCTCAACAACTTTGCGAATTTGTTCCATGAGTTTTTTCTCATATTTGCTCTCCTGATCCTTCAGGTGCTGTTTAAGTAGTCTGATTTCCGTCTTCAAAGATATTATATTATCTGTGTCACCAGTCGGTTGAGTCGATAACAGCTTGGGTCTTTGTCGCACGA
Organism: Trialeurodes vaporariorum; assembly: GCA_011764245.1. Taxonomy (NCBI): domain Eukaryota; kingdom Metazoa; phylum Arthropoda; class Insecta; order Hemiptera; family Aleyrodidae; genus Trialeurodes; species Trialeurodes vaporariorum. The sequence continues at coordinate 48,548 of VMOF01000013.1, read as the reverse complement.
TCAGTGGCGGCTCGTGCAATACGGCAACAATGTTTTTGCTCTATATTCGATTCTATGTAAAACAATCGATTCCATAGTGAAGCAGCGTTTCGCCAGCATTCGATTCTTACACACTGGGTCAAATGGAGGGAAAACGTTGTTGCCAAATTTCACGAGCCACCACTGCGAACGATCGCGATTTTGTTGTTTTTTGTTGTTTTTTTGTTGTTGTTTTTTTGTTGTTGTTTTTTTGTTGTTGTTTTTTTGTTTTTTGTTTTTTTTTTTTCCCGAGTCACCATCGAAATAGAAATTGACAGATGAATACTATGACATCACCATTGAATTAATCAAACGGCGGAACCGATGTGTATTCACTTACACTTGTATTTATTCGTCAGTTCGTTCTCTCCAGTCTCCAAGAGCATAGCTGTAGCCAGGATATTGTCTTTCTCTCTCTTAGCCCATTTGAACGCATGTGTTAGAAAAGGACAGAAAGAGGGGCTGAAGTCACGTGACATCCCCTATATCCATCCTTTTCTAACACATGCGTTTAAATGGGCTAAGAGAGAGAAAGACAATATCCTGGCTACGGCTATGTCCAAGAGTCTCTTTTTTTCTCTCTTGGTCAGCGGCTTCGCTCATTGATGCATGTAAGCAGCTCAAACAAATCAAAGGTCGACCCTGACTGAATTCGGATCTCAACTTGTCGCGCCTTATACCGAGTTAGCTTTGTTGCCAGATCGCACGACTTACACACCTCCATTTGATTGTATGTAAAACAATCGATTCGAAAGTGAAGCAGCGCTTCACCAGCAATCGATTCTTAAACATAGATTCAAATGGAGCGAAGACATTGTTGCCAGATGGCCCGAGCCGCCACTATGCATCGAGCTATAGCAATAGGGGGGCAATAGCGAGGCGTGAAATTTGACAACGATGTACTTTCTCCATTTGAAGTCACTGAAAGAATCGAATGCTTCGGTCATCGGCCATGACCAGATGTTTCGACCTTTTTAATGTGTTTGAAGGGGGAAAAAGAAACGTTGCTAAATTGCACCCTCGCCACTGATTTTCAAAGTGAGGCAGCATGGGCGATCTGATTCTAGTTTGTTTCCCTAACTTTTTTTTAACCTTAACCCTTTCCAGCACGCATTTTGGAATTTGACTTTTTTTTTTAGATTTTTTTAGACCGTTCAAAAGAGGACAATTTTATAAGACTTTTGATGGGTCACACATGTTTTTGCAAAATGTCCATTTAAATTCCATTGAAACCCATGTTACAGAAAATGGTACATATGTGTACCACCTTGCTGGAAAGGGTTGAATCGAAAATTGTCACTATAATCCAGTGGAAAGCGGTTTTGAACGAAAGTGCAAATGTTTAAGGTGATTCCAGGTGAAACTTGTCTAGATTTCAATTCGATGGATAGCGCCACCGGTTGATTTATGGAAAAGTCGTGTTTTTGGAGTTTTAAATTGAAACCAAAGAGAAAACGCAAATTCCAATGACGTCAACACCTGCGATTTTTCATGGATTTCTTGAGACCAAAACGAGCTAAATTGGTTAAGATTTGGTGCCGTAAATTATGAATTTTGTATCGCCTTAAGCTTAGTGAGTGAGAGTGAGTGCGAGTGATAATACGTTTATCTACCTCACTCGCGCACTCGTTGAGGTTTCTTGGAATTTCCGTTTTTCATAATTTCCGGCTTTACTTTTGAATGTTTCAGCTTGAAACTTTCAGAGTGTCTTCCTGAAGTATGCTCACAGGTGCTGCCACACAGCGTAGCAAATGACCAATCTTGCTTTGCCAAAGTCCTGGCCAAAGACATTATAGAAGAAGACTGGCCCCTAGCGGCGAGATTTGAAGCTGGTTACTGTCATAGGCAGGGCTTCCCCGCTCGGGGGTATGAACCAAATTAACATTGCGGCTTATGGAGCCGAGACATAAAACTGTTTCAAAAGAATGTTAATTACTGTTAGTTTTCAAAGTACGCAGATATGATATGCAGCTTATGCCAAAGTTGAGATTGACGAACTTAAACGAATGTTTCGGTCAATTTATCAGCTAGATATTTACGATTGAAAGTACGGCAGAGAGGTTATGGGTGCTAAAGTAAACAATGACCGACTGGTCGTTAACTTCGATTATTAAAGAACGGACGCTTTAAATTGATCCAAATTTTCGGTTTAAATGTATGGTATACTATACTGTACAACATGTGTGAGACTCGACACGGTTATTCGCAAGAATAATTGACTAAAATAGGTTTGAAGAGCGAAGCTCCATAAGAGCTAATGTTAATTTGGTTCATACCCCCGCGCGGGGAAGTGCCCTGCCTATCAGCCCGTGCCAAGACCGGCTTCACTTTTCCTCCGTGCAAAGAGATAGCAGGGGCCAGTCTTCTTCTATAATGTCTTTGGTCCTGGCGTTCGCTGTATTCTTATAGAGCTGCGAATTTTCGTCGAAGTGAGTCACAAAACAGTGCTCAAAAGCCCTCCAAGCAAGAAAAGTACATTTATAAGTTAAAATACTCATAATTTGAGTTTTTTTGAGCCAAAATCGATTACAAAGTGTCATTTTTAGCCGATTCTGAAAGAATTATCAACATCATTTTTCTCGTGATTATCGGTCACAAAATGTCTTAATTTACATAAGACAACTTAACTCGCCATAAGAGACAATGAGTGCGAAAGAGAGACTTTTTTCGAAAAACGGTCTCTCTCTCTCTCAACTCTCCAAAAGAAACAACGAGTGCGAGAGAGAGACCTTTTTCGTAAAGCGGTCTCTCTCTCTCGCTCTCTTTCCCCCTTACGAGAGCAACTCTCCATGGGAGACATCCAGTGCGAGAGAGAAACTTTTTTCGGAAAACAGTCTCTCTCTTGCTCTCCCTGCCCCTTACGAGAGCAACTCTCCATAATAGACAATGTGTGCGGGAGAGAGAGATACCTTTTTCGTTAAACGGTCTCTCTCTCTCGCTCTCTTTCCCCCTTACGAGAGCAACTCTCCATAAGAGACAATGAATGCGAGAGAGAGACCTTTTTTGTAAAACGGTCTCCCTCTCGCTCTCCCGCCCCCTCACGAGAGCAACTCTCCATAAGAGACAATGAGTGCGAGAGAGATACCATTTTCGTAAAACGGTCTCTCTCTCTCGCTGTCCCTCCATGATGGAATCACCTTAAGGTGATTCTATGGCAAACTCCCGAAAATTTTAATCCGATAGATGGCGTTACTTGTCGCTGGCTCCGGAAATCGCCGTTTTTTGACGGTTTTCGGCTGTTTTCTCTGAACAGACGAGTAAGAGACGAAAAATCGGAATGTCAGCACCTGCTTAATTTTTTACTTGATTTTTTGAGCCATAAACGGGCCAAATTGGTTCTAAAATAAAGGCGAAAGTATGCAAAGAAGAAATCATGTGTAATTTGGAGTTGTATCAATAAAGATTACAGGTTTCTGTTTCACCTGTAATCTTTACTGATACAACTCCAAATTACACATGATTTTTTCTTTGCATACTTTTGCCTCTCTTTTAGAACCAATTTGGCCCGTTTATGGCTCAAAAAATTAAGCAGGTGCTGACATTCCGAATTTTTGTCTATTATTCATCTGTTCAGAGAAACACCCGGGAAACCGTCAAAAAGCGGCTATTTTCGGAGCCAGCGACAAGTAACGCCATCTATCGAATTAAAATTTTCGGGAGTTTGCCATAGAACCACCTTAAACACATGTGTTAGAAAAGGATAGTAAATGGGGGGGGAGGGATCACGTGACTTAAGCCCGCGTGTCATCATCCTTTTCTAACACACACGTTCTTATGAAATGAGAGAAAGACAAATTCGTTTAACTGCTCGTGGTCTCGGCTTCCATTCGTTTTTAAAGTCACTAAAATCATTTTGTGTACCTATCCAGAAAGCAAATTTTAGCGATCGAGTGTCATTCACTCCAAGAATTGATGATTGCTAACTGATGCCGTTGATCGGTGAAAAATCTAGCCAATGAGAGTCTAGTAGGAATTTCTGAATGATGTTCTCGTGAAAATGAAAACTGCGAGAGTAATATTCCATAACATAACCTCTAAATCAGCTCTGAACGACATGGCCATTTTTAACAAAAAAACTAGCGTTTTTGAAGCTAAAATTATGATTGTCTCATAGGAAAATGACTTTTACGCAGAGTCTGTAAAGTAAACTTTATTCGATAAGTTCATCGTTTCCGAAAATTTTCGTGGCGCAAGGAGTCAAAAAAGGGTAGAAGATGAGGTTTCTGACATCGGTTGCAACAATTCGAAATCGAATGTACCTCCGGAGGTGAATTCGAAATTTCCAATGGGTCTGTTGCAAACTTATGCTACAAAAATTAAGAGTGTATAAGCTACTCTAAAATCGCCGAAAAGTCCATCGGTGGTATCAGAAAGTCATAAAAAGTAATAATAAACTCGCAAGAGGCGTTTAATGAAACTCAAGATGGCGGAGAAATATCAAGCAATTTTTATGCATGCACCACGAACATCCAGTAAAGCCATAACCTAACAATATCGATCGCAACCAATCAAAACGTAAACAAACACATAAACTCTACCTCTAGTGAGGTTGTCAAAGTTGGCCATCCTTGGATTTTCTTGGTGCAGGCATACAGATTGCTCGATATTTCTCCGCCACCTTGGATTTCATTTAACGCCTCTTGTAAGTTAATTTTTGCATTTTATGACTTTCTGATGCGACCTATGGACTTTTCATGTGATTTCACATTAGATTATTCACTCTTGATCGTTGTAGCAAAATTTTGCAACAGATCCATTGTTGGAATGGGTCTGTTGCATACTTTTGCTACAACAATATAAAACCTTGATTCTTATGTGAAATTCGGCGGAAATAACGATGCGCTCAAAAAAAACGTCCAAAATCCACTCATGAACTCAGGAAATCACTTCAATTTCAAACAGCCCGCGCTACACTAGACACTATTTGCCCCGGGTATACTACTGCATAGACGGAACCACCGTGCATAAGTAAACAACGTCGTAACTACAAAATGATGGAATTTTTTTTTTAAATGTGTGAAATATAATGCATTTGCTGTCGGGTCTTTTCGGTTCATCAAAGATTACAAAATAATATTAGAAATGTACGCATCTAAACGAAAAAATTTCCCAAAGTTTGTAAGTTCTGTTGATGTTTACATAAACGAGATGGTTCCATCTATTAGTTATAAGTCGGTGATATAGTGTCTAGTGTAGCGCGGGGTTTTTTGAAATGGAAGGTATTTTCTGAGTTAATGATGGATTTTTTAAAATTGTTAAAATGCACATCGTTTTTTCGCAGAAATTTTTCGTTAGAACAATGAGTTACATCGATGTAGCAAAAGTACGCAACAGACCCATTCAACGATCTCCGGTGAGACCAAGGAAACAATCGAATATCATCAAAAGAAAATGCAAATCCATCGAATATCATACGGTGAATGATATTTAATTGCTAAAAATTTTCTTAGAGTAGTTTTGTGTCACCATCAGTCACCAGACATCATCTCACCAGACATCATCAGTCACCAGACATCATCATCACCAGACATCATCAGTCACCAGACATCATCAGTCACCAGACATCATCGGTCACCAGACATCATCAGTCACCAGACTCATCAGTCACCAGACATCATCAGTCACCAGACATCATCAGTCACCAGACATCATCAGTCACCAGACATCATCAGTCACCAAACATCAGTCACCAGCATCATCAGTCACCCGACATCATCGGTCACCAGACTCATCAGTCACCAACATCATCAGTCACCAGACATCATCAGTCACCAGACATCATCATCACCAGACATCATCAGTCACCGGGTTTTTTTCCTCATCTCGTTCTCTGTGTCTTATCGAATCTTCTTCAAAGCCCTCTCCTCTCCTACCAAAACACGCTTACCCATATTCAGCCGAATGAGTCATTGCCCAGGCCCAGTCCCAGGGTCGCTCGATGCGACTAGGATTCCGCGCCGCGCCGCAGCTGTCTTGTAAATAAATCAGAACATTTGATCAGAACTGTCTGAAATTTCTGGGTCAACGTGGTGGCTTGTGTAGTTTAGCAACGGTGTTTTCTCTCCCATCTAAAAACGTTTAAAACAATCGATTGATATCCAAGACGCTGTCAGCCTCCTCTTAAACCGATTGTTTTAAAACCCTTAACATCCTAGCGTAAAGCCATATGGCTACAGAGAGGGTAGTTTTCATTTTATGGGGGTTTTTAAACTAGGGGGATTGGCAATCAGATGTTAAAGATTAAATGTAATTTGGCATCAGCCTCTTTTTGGGCATTCTAAAATTATTAAAAACATTTTTTCAAAGGTTTGGGGGTTGCTTTATTAAGAGTTGTTTTTTAAAATGGTTAAAAGAAATTAAATAATTCTGGATGTGATGGGTTACCCTCGAGTGGTCGCGTCATCCAGCTATACTTGTATTTGCGTGTATTTTCCAAAGAGTAAACAAGAGTCCCAACAAAACGGTAGGAGAGCGTGGCATAATCGAATTACTATCGAATGTCACTATCGATTGTATGGCCTCTGATTGGCTGGCGAAAGCCTGGGCCCTGGGACATCGCTCTTATGGAAATTTAACATGGGGTTTTCGACTTTGCCTCATTTAAAGTTAAATTCCAAGAAAATTATTGCTCCTTACCTTCGGGAAATTCAAATTCTATTTTTTTGAGGATATAACGAAGATATTGATGGGTCATACACATCACTTCATCGAAAAATTAACAGAACAATATGAATTTGAAAGTAAAATTACGGGCAATGTTTTGCCGTGTTTTCCACTCTTCGCACAGGTCGGGCCGAGTGTGTGGTGTAGCCCGTGTAGCAGTTTTTTTTCCATTTATCTTTTTTTAGTTTAGTGCAGATAGTTTGAAATGCATGTAAAATTCATCCGTTAGAAGGAAATACGCCAATTTCATGAAGAAAACCGAAGATTTAACCACAAATTCACAAGAAAAATATACGAAGTTTAGCGGCTCACCATCGGACGTGGCGGCGGAAAAATTGCCCGTAATTTTACTTTAAAATTCATTTTGTTCTGTTACTTTTTCGATGAAGTACGATGTATGACCCATAAATATCTTTGTTATATCCTCAAAAAAATATAATTTGAATTTCCCGAAGGTATGGAGCAAGGGTTTTTCTTGGAATTCGACTTTAAATGAAGCAAAGTCAAAAACCCCGTGTTAAATCTCCAAAGAGCGATCTCACGGGGCCCAGGCTTTCGCCAGCCAATCAGAAGCCGACTTTTCGATATCGCCAACCTAACCTCACCTGCCACGCTTTCCTACCGTTTTGTTGGGACTCTTGTTTACTCTTTGGTATTTTCGCGAATTTTAAATTTTCAAAGCTGAGATTTTTCAGTAGCTGCCGTTCTTGGATGGAACAAGATGGTTCCGAAGTTTTTTTTTTTTTTTTTTTTTTTCCTTTTCTTTCAACACCTGGAAGTTACTAAACGTCAAAGTGGCTGGATGACGATTGTCATCCACGCAACGCTTTCAAGATGAGTTCTTTTCAAGTTTCAAAAATTTTGAAATTTGAACTTGAATATACATCCGACAAGAGAGAAAAAAAAGAGTATATTCCTTTTTGAAATCATCATTAAAAATGAGCCTAAAATATTGGTATATTTTCAAAAGTTGCAAAATCTGAATTTCCCATTTGTTAGTTTTTCGCCATTTGAAAAAAAATTGGTCGGAATTTTTGAAATTTCTGTCATTCAAGTTACTACTTACTGAGGGGGGTTTTTCCCCTATCGATTGATTATGCTTTTTTAAAACTTAAATTTGCGGACTTAAAGCCATTTTTAAAAGTGGATGACGTATGTCATTCACGCGACGTTTCGTGTCACAATGCGAGCGCGACCAGTAAAGGGCTCACTGAGTTTAAATGGGAAAATTGCATGTTCATCCAGTGTTGCCAGTTTGGGGGTAAAAAAGCCGTACGCATTACATTGTTTTAAATGGGGACGATACGGCTTTTTACCCTCGATCTGGCAACACTGTGTTCATCAAATCGCACGAGTCGCCGCTGCTGGGTCCAAAATAACCCATGGATGGTAAATTCTAGTAATTCTACCCGTTACTTCGCCGTGCAATAAAATAGTCCCCCAAAAAGGTGGAGTTCATCCCTGAAGTTTAGGTTTTAAAACCTAATTTTTTTTCAGGTAGTATCCACAATTTCCCCCCTTTATACTCTGTTCAAGATAAGAAGGGGGGTGAGAATTCAGGTAGTAATGCACTATTTAACAACAGTGTGGCTATGCTGGCTACTCCAACCCTTTGCAGTGTCCGTTGTTCTCCCGATCTCTCTCTTGGCACGGAGGATTTCCAAGAACCGACAGACTCAACAATTTACACACGTCCAGAAAAAAATTGCGAACGGTCAAAAATACGAAAAAACGGACGAAATTTTCGATCAAAAGGGGGCAAAACTCGGCAAAATAGTCGATTTCGAATATTGATGACTCTCAGAAATTCGTATTTTTCAGTCGGAATTAAATTCAGAATATTTCGTCTAATATCGAATATATGAGAGTCATCAATATTCAAAGTCGACTATTTTTGCCGAGTTTTGTCCCTTTAGATCGAAAATTTCGTCCGTTTTTTCGTATTTTTGACCGTTCGCAATTTTTACTGGACGTGTGTAAATTGTTGAGTCTGTCGGTTCTCGGAAATCCTCCATGCCAAGAGAGAAGTCGGAAGAACAACGGCCACTGCGAAGGGGTTTGGGGTAGCCGGTATAGCCGCACTGTTGCTAAATAGTGCATTACTACCTGAATTCTCACCCCCCTTTTTATCCTGAACAGAGTATAACATGATAGCGTAAAATGCCCCTGAGGTGAATCGCTCTGCTCGTAAGTCTCTTATTCCCATTTAAAATAATATTGAGGATGCCCCGGAAGAGCAGAGGAGACATTTTGAGATCCCTTTAACATTTAGCGTAAACATGCCCCTGAGATGACTCGATCTGCTCGTAAGTCTATTTTCCCATTTTAAATAGCATTGAGGATGCCCCAAAAGAGCAAGGGGACAATTTGAGAGCCCTTTGCAATGGTTGCACTAGACAGCTCTCGAGATGAACAGGTCTACTCTCAAGTCTATTTTTCCCCTTTTAAACAACATTGAAGATGCCCCGGAAGAGCAGAGGGACATTTTGAGAGCCCTTTGCGATGTTGGCGCTAGACAGCGAGATGAACAGGTCTGCTCATAAGTTTATTTCCCCCCTTTTAAAAAAACATTTAGGATGTCTTGGAAGAGCAGAGGGGACATTTTTAGAGCCCTTTTCCACGTTGGCGTTAGACAGCCCCCTAGATGAATCGGTCTGCTCGTAAGTTTATTTTCCCCTTTATTTATTTTTAAATAGCATTGAAGATGCACCAGAAGAGCGGAGGGGACTATTGGAGATTTCGCCATGTTGGCGCTGCTAAATTTTACGATTTTTTTTTTTTTTTTTGGACGACTCTAGGTCTAAGTAATTACTTTTCCCAAATAAGTTTTTACTGAAGTCCTATATGTATCTACTGCATTAATCTGCGTATACTTGAACGCAAAGCGGCAGTTATGCTGACTCGCAGCCTTAAGTCGCGAAGCCTATCAAAATAAACTAACTTTTTTAAATTTCCTTTCTTTATTCTTATTATAAAATTGAAAAATTAAACTTTTTTTCCGAAGAAGAAGTATGAAACAATCAATAAAAAGCGTTGGATATATTGAAATAAAAATAAAAAATTGAATAAATAAATTTAAAAAGCAGAGGAAAGATACAACTTTGAAAGAACAAGAAAGTCGTGGGGGGGAGAAACGTAAAAATCTTTTTATTTTCAATAATGAACACATGTTTACTCAAATTAAACCCTTTCCCCCCCTTTTTTAATTTTTTTTTTTGGGATTAGATATAAAAGAAAGTGGCAAAAAAACAGTAAAAAAAAAAAAAAAAAAATTATCATAAAACATAGTTTTCGACCTTTATTGCTTAGTTAACTTTCCAGTGACATTTCTAGGTCAAATTACCTCGTAAAATTGTTTCTCTGAGATCAAAAATTTTTCTTGAAAGTTTATAAACGATAAATTTATGAGTTTATTTTCTGATTTTTTTGATTATTGGCCTTTTCTAACGATCTCAGACCAGGGGCGGCTCTTGAAATGCGATTCATCGATGTCCACTCCATTTAAAACTTAAGAAAAGTATCGATCGTCAGGGGGTGCATTGAATCCCCGAGAAATCGATACTTTTCTATAGTTTAAATGGAGTGGACATCAATGTATCGCATTTCACGAGCCGCCACTGTCTCAGACCATAGTGCGTCTATATCACTTCATTGACAATGAAATTAGTGGAATGCTATTTTTTTAGGCAATTAAGGTGATTCTTCAGCGTTTAGTGCCGATTTCTGCCACCAGAGCGCTACCGTTCGATTAAAGTCGAATTACAGGCCGAAAGTACTTGATGTTTAAGAAAACGGAGTGTCAGTTATACTAGATAATCATCTGAAGAGTGTCTCTGGAAAAAATCTCGTCAATAACTTCAAAAATAAGGCTGAAAATACCAAACAAAGAAAATCGCGAATCTATTCTTGTATCGAAATGCGATATTTCATTTTTCGTACTTTCAGCCTTTTTTGAAGTTATTGACGAGATTTTTGCAGAGACACTCTACAGGGGATTATCTAGTATAACTGACACTCCGTTTTCTTAAAAATAAATTACTTTCGGCCTGTAATTTGACTTTAATCGAACGGCAGCGCTCTGGTGGCAGAAATCGGCACTAAACGCTGAAGATTCACCTTAAGGTGATTCCAGGCGAAACTTTTCCAGATTTCAATCCGATGGATAGCGCCACTAGTCGCTTTTTGGAAAAGTCGTGTTTTTGGCGTTTTTAAACTGAAACCATAGATAAAACGCAAAATCCAATAACGTCAGCACCTGCAAAAATTTTTTATGGATTTTTTGAGCCTTAAATGAGCAAAATTGGTTTAAAATTAAAGCCGTAAATTATGAAATTCGTTTCGCCATAAGCTTAGTGAGTGAGAGTGAGCGCGAGTGATGAGACGTCTATCTGCCTCACTCGCACTCATTGCGGCTTACGGGATGTTTCGTTTTTCATAATTTCCGGCTTTATTTTTGAGTGTTTCAGTCTGAAACTTTCAGGGTATCTTCCTGATGTATGCTCGCAGGTGCTGACGTTTCTCAGATTTGTGTTTTTAGCGTGAATTCGTCAAATTTAACAAAAAACTGTTGACTTTTTGAGCAGCGCGACGTGGTGTCCACAGTTGGAACTAATCGACCCTGGAATCATCTTAAGGTGATTCCAGGCGAAACTTTTCCAGATTTCAATCCGATGGATAGCGCCACTAGTCACTTTTTGGAAAAGTCGTGTTTTCGGCGTTTTAAACTGAAACCATAGATAAAACGCAAAATCCAACAACGTCAGCATCTGAAAAAATTTTTTATGGATTTTTTGAGCCCAAAATGAGCCAAATTGGTTTAAAATTAAAGCCGTAAATTATGAAATTCGTTTCCCCATAAGCTTAGTGAGTGAGAGTGAGCGCGAGTGATGATAAGTCTATCTGCCTCACTCGCACTCATTGCGGCTTACGGGAAGTTTCGTATTTCATAATTTCCGACTTTATTTTTGAGTGTTTCAGCCTGAAACTTTCAGGGTATCTTCCTGAAGTATGCTCGCAGGTGCTGACGTTCCTGAAATTTGTGTTTTTAGCGTGAATTCGTCAATTTTAGCCAAAAACTGTTGACTTTTTGAGCAGCGCGACGTGGTGTCCAAAGTTGGAACTAATCGACCCTGGAATCATCTTAACAAGCCGCTAGTAAATTGTGTGAGCATACGTTAATTGGCTACGACATTTATATCTCACGAGCGCATAGCGTTTAATTTATTCACAGGTATTCAATGCTTTAAAAGCTCCTTCAATATCAAGTGATACAATACCAGATCGTGAGAGTCCGATAAGTTGCAGTTGTATTTTAAACGCGTAAATTCTGAAGGCGCGGCGAGTGTCCTCGTCGTTATCAGAATGACTGGGACTAAATTAGGACTTTGCCAGAAGACGGGCTCATAAAACATCATGTGAGTTCTTTCCTTAAAATCAGCATATAAATGGAATGGAGATTTTGAGTAAAGAACACACCTGATATTTCTTGTGATCTTATTTGATGATATGGATTGATGGAGTGATAGCAGAGTTGGGCCAATGGGGCGGGTAATCGATTACACGTTTACCGAGTAATCGTAATCGTCGTTTTTCGCCGGGTGATTTTATGGTAATCAGGGCTGATTTTTTACAAGCCAACCGTCATATTAATTGCTGAAGAATTAGATTTAATCAAAACGACCCTAAAGTTTACTATTTATTTGTGAAACATAGGTACATTTAATTACCATCCAAAGGTTTGACGATTACCGATTACCCAGTAATCGTGTAATCGATTACACTCCTTTTTGCCCCACTCTGAGTGATGGTATTATTAAGGGGGTATACCACCCTAATTTTTCGATTTTTTTTATTTTTTTCATTTTTTTTCCCCCCACCAATTTTGTAGAGAACAATTCAGGGAATACGAGGATATTTTTTTTTTTAAATTTTTTGGAGGTCGGAAAGTATTTTTAAATTAATTTTTAAAATTTATGAGTCAACATTGCGAAATTTAGAACCATTTGATAACCATCTGTTTCTTATTTTTTTCTCATGTACTATTTGTTAATTTGCTTGTACTGAAAAATCAATTTTTCGCTTGTTTTTTCAACTTCAAAACAGCTTTTCTCGAGTACTATGATAGCTAGAGACTTCAGTTTTTTTTTAAAATGTGCAGAATTTCATGCTCTAGATACTCTTGTATGGATTTGCCCTCAACCTGACATCTCAAATATCTATTAATGTTTAAAAAAAAAAACCATGAAAAAATGTCACATCGAAGAAACATTAAGAAAAAAATACTTCCTCTCGACAAAAAAAAAAATCCATACAAGAGACCCTAGAGGACACTGATACCTTTCATTTGAGACCAAGACCAAGGTCATTGAGCAATTCTAACTCTAAAAAAGCTGTTTGAAAGTTGTCAACGTTTTTTTAGGAAATATTTTTTTTTTAAGGGGCAGGTATGCAACCAGCTTCACAAAAATTTCAGGATCTCTAATTTTCATCAGTATGTGTTACCAAAAAAAAAATTGAGGGCTCTAAGTCATCAGGAACGATTTTTTTAATTTGGGTGGTATACCCCCTTAAGTTGGATTCTCTCAGTATTGGTGACTATCACCGCCATTACGGTTACGGTATACTGCGTTTAAAAGAAGTGTATGAGTTTATGAGTGGATTTCATCTGTTTTCAGTGCAACCATCGTTATTTTGAGAGGTTTTCACATCTAAAAGCTAATGGGCTGATCTTTCAAATGAAATTGAGACTAGATTGCTTGCTTTCGTAATTATGAAAGTATAGCACCAATCTTTATATCAGTAGTGTCTCGAGCAATTTAGCAACACTGGAAAGTTTTGAATTAAACTTAAAAAGCCGCCTCTTGTTATTGGCCACTCCTTGATGAATTGGCAGTGTTATTAGATGGAAATCTCTCATTATTAGTGATCATGCGTTAAAAAGAACTGCTTGAGTTTAGAGTGGATTTTGTTTGTTTTTAGTGCAATCATTGTTGTTCTCGGAGGTTTTTACTTTTAAAAGCTAATGAGTTGATCTTTCACATGAAATGTAGTCTAGATAGCTTGCTTTCTTAATTATGAAAGTATAGCATCAGTCTATATCAGTGGTGTTTCGTGCAGTTTGGCAACACTGGAAAGTTTTGAATTAAGCTTAAAAAAGTTGTGTCTTGTTATTGGCGACTCCTTGATTGGGTGGCAGTATTATTAGAGGAGAATCTCTCATTGTTAGTGGCCATTACCGTTATTACGGTAGTGCGTTTAAGATAATTTCATGAGTTTAAGAGTGGATTTCGTCTGTTTTCAGTGCAACCATTGTTATTTTGGGAGGTTTTCACATCTAAAAGCTATAATGAGTTGATCTTTCAAATGAAACTTAGTCTAGATAGCTTGCTTTCTTAATTATGAAAGTATAGCATCAGTCTATATCAGTGGTATTTCGTGCAATTTGGCAACACTGGAAATTTTTGAATTAAGCTTAAAAAAGTTGTGTCTTGTAATTGGCCTTTCCTTGATTATGATTAGGTGACAGTATTATTATAGAAGAGAATCTCTCATTTTTAGTGATCATGCGGTTTTAAGAATTGTTTGAGTTTATAGTGGATTTTGTTTGTTTTAGTGCAATCCAATGTTGTTCTCGGAGGTTTTTACTTTTAAAAGCTAATGAGTTGATCTTTAAATTTAAAATTAATGCTAGACTGCTTGCTTTTTTTTAATTTTGAAAGTACAGCATCAGTCTTTATAACAGTGATGTCACGTGAAATTTTGGTAACACTGGAAAGTTTTGAAGTAAGCTTTAAAGGTCAAAAACGATTATGTTTTGCCATTTTTTAAAGATCTCAGACCATGAATAGTATATAGTGCACTGTGCATGGGTCGATCCAACAATCTGGCAACTGCGCATTATTCTCATTTGAAAGTATAATTAAAGGGGTCTCTCCCGCCTGCGCGAATTAACTGCTCGAGCCAATGGGGGCTTCTTTGTTGTCGATACATCAGACTCGACCAATCTACTGCAAGGCAGCTCATTGGCTCAATCAGTTTATTCGCGCTTTTAAATTCGCAGGTAGACATAGACCCCTTAACAATCGTTTCTTGAATTTGCTAAAGCCAAATAATTTTTCCCATGTAGTCAAATGGGAAGAAAATATTGTTGCCAGATTGCTGGATCCACCATTACCAAGACTGGTAGAATTTACCATCTGCATAGCTGTTTTTGGGAGTCTGCTAGCAAGTATGGAAATGTCTTTTTTCCGACATGTTACCTTAATTTACCACAAGGTACGTTGTATTTATCATATTATGATGAAATTTACCATACTTACTAGCAGATGTCAAAATCAGCTATGCAGACGTTAACTTCAGGAAAAGGTGGATATGTCCCAGTGGCGTAACAATAGCCCCTCAGCCCCCGCAATTGCGGGGGGGCGCAAGGCGTCGGTGGGCGCAAAGAGATAGGAGGAAAAGACGGGGCAAAGGAAGAAAAGGAAAAGAAGAGAAAAAGGGAAAAAAAAGAAAAAAAAATATAAAGAGAAGAACAAAAACGGGGACGAAGATGACGTACGTAGAGCTCTTTTCAGAAGTGTAGGCGCACTTAGACCATAATCTTTGGCGACTTTTCAATTTTCATTTCTTCAAAACTAAACAAAACTTGTTTTCGACTTTGACATTTTAATTTTAAAGTGTTCCTCAGTAAAAAGCTAACGCTCTAATTCCTTTTCATTCATTTTCTTTTTGAAACAAGAGAAATAATGTTGAAAAATTCCAAAGGTTATCGGTCTAGGTGCGCCTACACTTCTAAAACCACCTCTAGAGGATGTGAGTACAATGAGTCAACATCGTCTCTCAAGCGACTTAAGCTTAGCGATGCTCAGGATTGAAGCAAGAGGGGCCAAAGAGATGGATTTTGGAAGACTTATTGACGCATTCGCAACAATTAAGGCACGAAAGAAAAAGTTTTGAAAGAATAGGTAGGCGATTTTTCATTTAAAAAAAAAAAAAAAAATGATTCGTGCTTTTCTTTCGTCGGAGCATATGTTCTATATAGCCCCGGGGTCATAGGCCGGTAAGAATTGGAGTGGAGAGGGGTGGGATGGGAAGGGAGAGAAGATGATTTGGGGGGGGGGGCACAGCTCTATTTTTGCGGGGGGGGGGCCCATGCATGCCTAGTTACGCCACTGATATGTCCACTAGAAAATGTCCGATACTTATATGTCCAATACAGGAATGTCTCTGAAAAAATGTCCCGGCAACAAAATTTCCAAAAGTGTAAGATGTCCAATACCATTAATGCCCAATAACACAAAAAGTCCATTACTTGATACGTCCAATGACAAATAAAGTCAAAACCCCAACAAGTGCAACTAACAAAATTGAGCTAACAAAAATTGTCACTTCCTGTGAATATATCCGACCAAAAACCCTCTCGGGTGCAAAAAAGACGGCAAGTCAAAAACTCTGTTCCATGCAAAAAATTGTTCCAATGCATCATCTCAAAGGTGTGATATCATCGGAACGTCAACTCAAAAAGCTCTTCACTTTTTCACCAATTATTTTAGACGAATCTTTGCAGAAACAAAATTTGGGGCCGTGAGCGCGAGGGAGACTCTTCTTCCAAAACCTCGAGAGAAAACACCACACGGAAAAAAGGGAAGACGGTGTGGTCAGTTTCAAGATAGGTACTCCAGCTAAGCTTTACCAAAAACCCCCCTTTCCAATTCATCCTCTAAAAGAGGTGATATCATTGAACGACAAGGCAACCTCGAAAAATGCCTTTGAATGAAGGAGTTTAAAATGGTAATTTTTATAGACGAATCTAAATGCAACCTTTAACATGGCTTTTTTGGAGTGAAGCAAAATGACAAGATAAGCGAAAATTTAAATTTTAAAAAACGGAAAAAACTTGCCGTGCTTGGCCGCTCCTAGCTCTCTTTCGCACCCCAACACAAATAGAGAATAACAGAAAGGAATACCGGATTAAGAGACAAACTAGGTCCCTAAAGTTTTGAAGACTTGCTAATATTTAAGGGATATGGAAAGTATCACTAAAAATTAGTTTCGTTAAACGAACGAAAGCTCCAATTTGCTTCAGACTTCAAAAGTTCATTGAACTTAAAAAATTTTTGATGCTCTAATAAAAATGCAAATGCCAAAGATCCAATTTGCTTTGAGACTTCAAAAGTTCATTGAATTTAAAAAAATTTTTGATACTCTAATAAAAATACAAATGCCGATCATGAGATCCGAACACTCAGTTGTGAAAAATTGAGACCACATTACTCGTGAGTGAACTCTGATTGCCCACCAAATGCTAAATTGGTCACTACAGTGCATTCTCTCTTGAGCGGCCAAGCACGGCAATTTTTTTCCTTTTTTTAAATTGAAATTTTCGCTTATCTTGTCATTTTGCTTCACAAAAAGAAGCCATGTTAAAGGTTGCATTTAGATTCGTCTAAAATAATTACCATTTCAAACTCCTTCATTCAAAGGCATTTTACGAGGTTGCCTTGTCGTTCAATGATATCATCTCTTTTAGAGGATAAATTTGGGAAAAGGGGGTTTTTTTGGGTAAAGCTTAGCTGGAGTACCTATCTTGAAACTGACCACACCGTCTTCCCTTTTTCCGTGTGGTGTTTTCTCTCGGGGTTTTTGGGAAGAAGAGTCTCCCTCGCGCTCACGGCCCCAAATTTTGTTTCTGCAAAGATTCGTCTAAAATAATTGGTAAAAAAGTGAAGAGCTTTTTGAGTTGACGTTCCGATGATATCACCCCTTTGAGATGATGCATTGGAAAAATTTTTTGCATGGAACAGAGTTTTTGACTTGCCGTTTTTTTTGCACCCGAGAGGGTTTTTGGTCGGATATCAGCCATTTTTTGATTGATAGATCTAGTATTTTATAAATCTCTCAAAAGGGTTGGATTTTTTTTTTAAATTTTTTTTTTTTTTTATTTTTTTTTTTTTTTTTTATTTTTTTTTTTTTTTTTGTTTTTTTTTTGGCTACATTCAAGTTTTCACTTTTCCCGGGGTATGATACAAAGTTGTCAGGTCCGAGCCACCGAAAACTGTCCACGCCATTGCCAGCATGAGGGGAGCGTGGACAGTTTTTGTCCAAACGTGGTCGTTTCTGTCCATGTTTGGCAACACTGGTCTCATACATCACCAGAGTGCCCCCGTGCGCACTAGTCTACTGCGCATATGTTTAGAGCTTCGTATGAATCGTATGGCGGACCAGAGGCGACCGAGCCATAAAGTAAGAAATAACTTAACCTGCAACAACTGGGATATGTTTTTAGTATTTACCTATAATTTGTTGAATTTCGACATTTCTTAATTCTTCTTGAATTGTTCCATATTTTGCTAACCCAAAAAAGAAAAGTCTCCCCCCCCTCCCTATCTTAATTTTTGAACGACTAAATGGGAAGTATCTATTAGCGTATCCAAAATATCCGGGGGCGTCCCTTGGGGGGGGGGGGGGGGGGTTTGCCTACAAACCGAACATTTTTAAACAGCAACCCCTTTTATGTGATTACATCGTGAAAAAGATCATAAAATTCTAAGAATTTTGGCGAAAACCGGAGGTCGATATAGTTGTTGGTTTTCGATACATCGAAATTTGAGAACCGTTGAAATCCAATTTTGTCTTATGTCGAAATCTAAAACATCAACCAGTAGTTAGCACCAAAATGTTTAGTTTTGTGTGCCTTTTCGAGACATGTATCACTCGATAGGTCGTGCCTCCGCTGCCTCGGAATTTCGAGGCAGCCCACCTGATGAGGCGTAATTTTTTTGAAAACTGTAGGTGAGCTGTATAACCAAATGAGGGCTGAATTTTTGCACTCGCAGCATTTATCTGAAACGTACTTGTTTTTTTTGAATATTCTAGATTCCTAGTTTTTTTTTTAAAATTTTGACTTTTCAAATGGAAGAAATGTTTTTTGAAAATGGGTCCTAATCGAACTTTGACCTTCGATGTATCGAAAATAAAAAAAGACAATGGCCTTCCCTTTCCGCCAAAATTCTTAGAATTGTGTGCCCTTTCTAAAGATGTATCACAAGATAGGAGTTGCTTCTTGAAAATTTGAGTTAGTGCCGAACCCGAATTCCCCCCCCCCCCCCGAAATTTTTAAAAACGCGAAAAGTTAGTTTCCTTTCAGTTAGAAACGTTCCCCGAGGTTCGTCCATCAATGTTTAGCCGTTCAAAAGTTTCGATGGGGGGGGGGGGTGGACCTTTCTTTCACCCTGTCTATTTATGCCTCAATGCACCGTAGAATGAAATTATCTCAAGCGAATCCGGGCAAGCGAAACTGGCTTGAAGGAATTGATTCCCCATTGCTGTGTTGACATAAACACAATTCATGTTACATGTAACTGAACACAACCTTATTTCCACAATCATCTAGATGTGCTGTAGAATGAAATTATTTCAAGCAACTTCCGTGGGCAGGTGAAGCTGGCTCAGAAAAAGTGATGCGATTCTTCATCATTGTGTTGACATAAATAAATCTTGGTTTTTCTGACAACCCAAAGTCCATTTAAATAGGTCAGTCTGATAGCACTGTAAGTGTACGTGTGGTCTTTGAGACTAACAAGGGAAACCATCATATTATTTTTAAAGGGCGTCGATTTCTCTATTTGGTCAGGTCCCACTAACGGCATACACTGAATGGAGAAAAAGATTATGTCACTATTGGACTGACCTTCTGCATGAACCTTTAGTCAGTAAAACTAACATTGGCTTATGGCAACACAGCGATGAAGAATCATAACTTTTTTTGAGCCAGCGTTACCTGCCCCGAGTCGCTTGAAATAATTTTATTCTGCAGCGCACATAGATGATCACGGAAATAAGATAGCGTTCAGTTACATGTAACTTGTAAAAATAGTTCCGGATCACACTATAATATCAGTTTGGAAAATTTCTAAATCCTGATTACAAAATGCAGACATAGTGTCAGCTTGATTACCTATGAAAAGTAATCGGCAGCTCAACCTTGGTAATGGAGTCTAATTTCCCAAATCTGTTGCTGGTAGCTTTGTTTTTACTTTGGTGAGGACTAAAAGGTTGATTACTAATAATCAAAAGAGTTCAATTAAGGTACCTACTTAGAAACGCTAGTCTAATATTTTAAGCGGAAGGAGATGAAACACAGAACTTCTCTATTGCTGAAAATCAGCGTCGTTCCAGCATTCCACCTGAACAGAAAAAAAATCCAACTATTCTGAATAGTGTTGGTCCATTGATGCAGTTACTTTTGACATTTTGGAAGTAATGCATACCATCTCATACCCGATTAAAACATCAGCCCATTGCGTTTGATGGAGACCAGACACGTAGACTCACCTCTAAGGCCCCCTGAATTGCTTAAGAAAGCCACTGGAGCCGTATACATTAAACCGAGAGTTGGACATATAGTATTGTTCGCAGTGGCGCTGATGATGACGGTAGTCTGGCAACACTGAATTTTGTCCATTTAAACGCATGCAAAAGGTTGAACTTTTAGAGGTGCGCAGTGCACTCCCTCAAATGTGTAGATATATTGCATTGGTTTTAATGGACAAAATGTTGAGTGCCCTAATAACATGCAATTCCACTGCTTGTTCGATTACTTTTCAAGAGTAATCAAGCTGCTCTTTGGTGATCATTAGGCATGCTGGTTTCTAAGACTAGTGTAATTATTAGATCAACGAAATATCTCTAGTCTCATAAGAAGTTGGTTGATTTGATTAAAAATTTGTGCGCCTAAAATACATCTCAATTTCTTCTCGCAAGTAATCAAAACGCCAGTAGTGTACTATATTATTTAATCAGAGACACATACTTCATTGCAACAGAAAACTGAGCCCCAAACAATCCAGGTTTCCAGTAGTAAAACATTTTTAGCTTACCTTAAAGAAGAATGTTGGAGAATACCTGAAGATTACGTTAGTTTTGATGCCAATTATTGTCAATATTACGTAAGTATTAAACAATATATCGAGATCAAAGCTATCCGATATAATTAACGAAGCTTCTAGTTTCTTTTGGGAGGAAAGCATGAGGAGTGGAACTTCTATCTGGTGAAAATGTATGTTCTAGCAAACGCAAAAGTATTGACAGTCAAAGAATGCACACGGATCACAGAAGGTTGCTTGGATTACACACAGATTTGTCACCTATACTGAATTATTGACTGCCAAAACTTTTGCGTTTGGTAGTTCCTTCTAAGCATAAGACTGCATGTAACTGAGCCTCAATCTTATTTCCATGCTGATCTTCAATTATGTACCTACCTACCAGAGAAGAGAGACATGGTGAATAGAGAGAAAAGATTATTACAAACCTGCTCTCATTACACAACTTTCTATTTGCCTGTGAACCTAAGATTTGTTTTTGTCAAGTATCAACACGGTAATGAAGAATCATTTCCTCCGAGGCCAGCTTCACCTGTCCAGAGTCACTTGAAATGATTTCATTATACGGTGCATAATGGCAGAAATAGATTACAGAATGTGAGAAAAATTAGGAAAAATGAAGAACTTTTGAAACTCAAGATAACTTTTGGTTATACACAGTAAGAGAAAAAGTAGAAAGAAGCTAATTGGTAATCACTTTAAAACACATCCTCCGGTCGTTGTAGGTTATGTTATGAATGCCCTCAGAGAACTGACAAAACTCGAGAAAACTCACGGATAAAACTCACTAAGTAAACAACTGAACAGCAGCTCTGAAAATTTCTATCGATGTAAGGGAAAAAATAATAAAATGAATAAATCAAACAGAAGAATATGAGGCAGTTTCACTTCATTTGCATTTAGTCTGCATTTAGAAACAATTTAGAAACAATCTGATCAGATGGAATGATGGAATGATCTGTACTCTGGGTGTCGGGTCCGCTCGGGTCCGCTTGGCGAATGATAGCAACCAATGAGATTCGAGCTCGTAGATATTCAAAATTTGAAAGGCGGGAACCATACTTAAAATGAGATAATGTTTTTAAAGATTTCTCTGTTACAAGCGAGTTTTACTTCGTGAATTTTGCAAAAGTTCAAACACGGAAACAGACTGAATCGATCCATGTAACATACAACCCTAATAAAACCCTGGTTTTGCTGTAGCTTAGGATATCAGCCGAAAAAGTGGTCGGAGTCGATGATTCCTGTGAATATACGTTCGGTAGTTTTCTGTGGTTTGTTGTCTGACTTGCCGTGTGCGTTCTACCGAACGCTCAGATTAATTGGCGTGTGACTGGTTCCAAACAAAGGCGGATTCGATGCATTTTTGCTTTATCTTCTATTCAGAATAGTCAGATATACCAATCAATGGGTTCGAAAACTTTTAAGCCTATTCGTTTTTTTTTTTTTTTTTTTTTTTTTTTTTTTTTAAGCAAACCTGTTGGACATTATTCTCTGCTGCTCATGCATGTCCATATATGAATATGAATGCAACAGCACTTACTTCCCTCAAAATGACCTGAACAGGCTATACCTTTCTAGCAGAGATTACTAAGCTAAAGAGATATGGCAGAACTGCTCAAAACTGTTAATCGACTCCTACGAAGGATGCAAACGGCTGCTTTCGCCCTCCCGAACAGCGAACGCGACATGAGAGAAAAAGCAATTCCCTCGGAGTCTCTGTGTCCAAATTTCGACCAATTAAGTCACTGTACAACGCAGGTTTGGACTTTTTTTCCTATTCGACTTCATATGTATACGGAATTTTTTACTATTGGACATTTTGTTGCCAGGACATTTTTTCAGGTACGTTTCTGCATTGGACGTGCACATTATGATATCGGACATTTTCTTCACTGGACATTTTTTTTGGACCTATCCACCTACAACCGGTAACCTCTACCAGTCTCTTTGTCCGTGCTCCAGTGGCAGATCCACACAATTTTTCTGGGGGTGAGGGGCATGAGCTTACAAATTATTTGCAGCGTTGCAGTAAGAAATTTTGGGCTATTACCTGTTAAAAAAAGGCAACATTTGAAGCTTCTTGGGGGGGGGGGGGGAGTCCGCCACTAACTGGCACTGTGCAACCCCTCAATATAAACAAAACAACTTTAATCATACAAAATTGGCGGTGCCGTCATATCTCCATATATGAGTTCTTCCCAATCCCTGAACTTCTCTAAGCACCACGCCAACGGGACGAGAGCGTAGTCCTTGGGAATCGGGAGGCCCTTGTAGAGTTCATCGATGTCCTCAGCGTCTTTCGAGGGCACCAGAACGCTGCATCTCCAACTCGTCTCTCCTCCTTTGCCCTTCGCTTTCAGTTGACGGCATCGCGGGTCCCTTGGATGCGGGCACCGTCCCTTCATGGCCTTCGACTCGTTGACGTTGTTGAAATTGACTAAACGGTTGTAGCACCACGAGTTGGCTCGATGAACGTCATCGCTTGAATGGTCCGTTATGTTGGCGAGTTCCTTGCAAGGGTCAATCCCCTCCAAGAGGTTGTGGAGTCGAGCGAATTCAACGTTGTACGTGGGCTTTCCGTCTCTGGTCTGTGAAAAGAAGGCATTCTTCGCTGATTGAATCCGACGTAAAACAGAAAGCTACCGCCAGTGGTGTAACTACTCTTTTGCGCGGGGGGGGGAGGGGGGTTGCGGGGGATCAGATCTCACGATGTTAAAAAAAAAATCGATGACTTCCATTTTTTACCTTAGAATGACCCCCCCCCCCTTCTTCTGGTCTTTTTTTTTAATGAGGCTTGTCCCCGTAAAAAATAACGTGCCGTATCGTTTTAACTCTAAGTAACGTAAATATTTACGGAATGAATTTTAGGAAATGCCGCTGAGTTGCTAATATTTATCAAAAATTGTTTATTATCTTGTTGTTCTGTAAAAATAAATTTCGAGTCCCTTTCAAAATTTACTCTCCTTTCTATTTCTTGAATCTTATGATATTTCCATATGCTATTGGGCTCTGGGGGGAGATTGATCCCCTGATCCTCCCCCCCCCCCCCCCTAAATACGCCACTGGCTACCGCTACCCCAAAGCTACCCCCAAGAACTATCATAAGTCATAAGATTTGTGAATCAATGCTGTAATCCTATATTATATTTGTAAGATTGAAGCTAAGTTCCTGGAGAACCGTTGCATTGTTCGGTAGGGGCCTGGTACCGATCGGTAGGGCTCGGCTTCAATGCTTCAGGAAAAATATAAGTTTTTCCGTGCGGGCCCCGCGTCCCTTTTTAAAATGTTATAAACTATTCTCTGGAAAAGTTGTGCGAGTGCGAAAAGGATGGTAATCAGTTCATTTTGCAAGGATGGGAGAGAGAAGCGAGATTTTGTCATCCTTTTTTAAATGCATACGTGCGGACGAAAATACGATTTTGTACGCGTGTGAGCGAGAAACGTGCTGCTCTGTCAATTTTTTTTTTTTTTTTTTTAAATTTAATCGAGCGATTTGACGTTACCGTGGCGATTGTGATCATATGTTTTTGCGCGGAAGGACCAATGACCTCTTTATAAGACCGGCGAACGAATACGAACCAGCGTAACCCGCAAGAAGGAAACTTAGGTAAGGAATAGAGGTGCTTGGCCGGATAGGAGCACCTCTGTTTACACGTATTTTTATGAAGATGTTCTCTTCCATTTTTCGCTTCTAAAACTCCTAATTTTACACGGATTTTGCTTTTCTTGGTCTTAATAAAAGGAGGATAGCTTGGGCTTTGACCTCCGCCCTACCGGGTCCGGTAACGTTTTTTCGAAAATATATGGAAAATATAAGTCGTTGAAGTGGACACCCGTTGGTATGCTCTGAAGACCTTGCAAATCACGTTCGCCTGTTTACGACGATTCAATCTGTCTACAAATCGGCTTTTAGTCATTTTTTGAGTCTACTCCTTCACTCTCAGTCCTTTTAGTGCTAGATTCTTCAAAATCCGTAAAGTTTTAGTGGCTGAGGAGGTAATTTTTCTATACTGTGTAGTGTGTACCAGTAAACCCTCCTGTGTTAGAGTTCGTAGTTACTTAACTTGAGTTCGTAATTTCTGTACCTTTCCCTCCTGGATGATTTTTATTCCTAATATTGTTTATCAATCTGCGCCATCATCAGTGTCTATTAAATACTGCGATTGTTGTGAAACCCGCCCGCCGTTAACTCAGGATGTCGGATCGAGCCGACCACTGAAAGGGTTCTGGTTAGTCATCATCAATTTTGTGAAGTACTCATCATGTCAGGAGTGATTCCCTCTTATTCCTTTGTTTAGTCGCAGCATAATTCAGCCTTGAATCAGGATTCATCGTAAAATTCCTCTCTTTGAACCATCTGTGGTTTTTGCGCATTCTTCGGAATCTTAAAGGTGAGCTTGGAAGGGGAGGCTGAGAGAATGGCCTATAAGATTGGGTCAAGATTTCTACGAACAGAACCTAGAGGCTCATTCAGTTAAGTTCATGAAGTCGTATCGGAAAGTATTAGATGGCAGTTATATGAGGGGCCCTGTTTCTTCATCACAAATTTTAGCATTTTTAGCTGCTGTGACTCGGACTGCTGTGAACCGCAGTCGCTTACGGGAACACTTTGGGAAACAGACCGAACCGCCGTAAGCCGCAATGAGTGCGAGTCAAAAACCTTAAAACGCGAAGAGTCTCTCTCTCGCACTCGCAGTCTCTTACGCGAAAAATTTGGAAACGGACCGAACCGCCATAAGCCGCAATGAGTGCGAGAGAGAAACCTTGAAGCGCGAGAGGTCTCTCTCTCGCACTCGCAGTCGCTTACGGGAACACTTTGGGAAACGGACCGAACCGCCATAAGACGCAAGGAGTGCGAGAGAGAAACCTTGAAACGCGAGAGGTCTCTCTCTCGCACTCGCAGTCGCTTACGGGAATAATTTGGAAACGGACCGAACCGCCATAAGACGCAATGAGTGCGAGTGAGAAACCTTGAAACGCGAAAGGTCTCTCTCTCGCACTCCCAGTCTCTTACGGGAACAATTTGGGAAACGAACCGAACCACCATAAGACGCAATAAGTGCGAGAGAGAAACCTTGAACCGCGAGAAGTCTCTCTCTCTCACTCGCAGTCGCTTACGATAACACTTTGGGAATCTGACCGAACCACCATAAGACGCAATGAGTGCGAGAGAGAAACCTTGAAGCGCGAGAGGTCTCTCTCTCGCACTCGCAGTCGCAGTCGCTTACGGGAACACTTTGAGAAACGGACCGGACCGCCACAAGACGCAATGAGTGCGAGAGAGAAACCTTGAAACGCGAGAGGTCTCTCTCTCGCACTCGCAGTCGCTTACGGGAATAATTGGAAACGGACCGAACCGCCATAAGACGCAATGAGTGCGAGTGAGAAACCTTAAAACGCGAGAGGTCTCTCTCTCGCACTCGCAGTCGCTTACGGGAACACTTTGGAAAACGTACCGAACCGCCATAAGACGTAATGAGTACGAGAGAAAAACCTTGAAACGCGAAAGGTCTCTCTCTCTCACTCGCAGTCGCTTACTGGAATAATTTGGGAACGGACCGAACCGCCATAAGACGCAATAAGTGCAAGTGAGAAACCTTAAAACGCGAGAGGTCTCTCTCTCGCACTCGCAGTCGCTTACGGGAACACTTTGGGAAACGGACCGAACCGCCATAAGTCGCAATGAGTTCAAGAGAGAAACCTTGAGAGAGAGACCTCTCGCGTTTCAAGGTTTCTCTCTCGCACTCATTGCGTCTTATGGCGGTTCGGTCCGTTTCCCAAAATATTCCCGTAAGCGACTGCGAGTGCGAGAGAGAGACCTCTCGCGTTTCAAGGTTTCTCTCTCGCACTCATTGCGTCTTATGGTGGTTCGGTCCGTTTCCCAAAGTGTTCCCGTAAGCAACTGCGAGTGCGAGAGAGAGACCTCTCGCGTTTCAAGGTTTCTCTCTCGCACTCATTGCGTCTTATGGCGGTTCGGTCCGTTTCCCAAAGTGTTCCCGTAAGCGACTGCGAGTGCGAGAGAGAGACCTCTCGCGTTTCAAGGTTTCTCTCTCGCACTCATTGCGTCTTATGGCGGTTCGGTCCGTTTCCCAAAATATTCCCGTAAGCGACTGCGAGTGCGAGAGAGAGACCTCTCGCGTTTCAAGGTTTCTCTCTCGCACTCATTGCGTCTTATGGTGGTTCGGTCCGTTTCCCAAAGTGTTCCCGTAAGCAACTGCGAGTGCGAGAGAGAGACCTCTCGCGTTTCAAGGTTTCTCTCTCGCACTCATTGCGTCTTATGGCGGTTCGGTCCGTGTCCCAAAGTGTTCCCGTAAGCGACTGCGAGTGCGAGAGAGAGACCTCTCGCGTTTCAAGGTTTCTCTCTCGCACTCATTGCGTCTTATGGCGGTTCGGTCCGTTTCCCAAAATATTCCCGTAAGCAACTGCGAGTGCGAGAGAGAGACCTCTCTCTCTCAAGGTTTTTCTCTCGCACTCATTGCGTCTTAAGGTGGTTTGGTCCGTTTCCCATAATATTCCAGTAAGCGACTGCGAGTGCGAGAGAGAGACCTCTCGCGTTTCAAGGTTTCTCTCTCGCACTCATTGCGTCTTATGGCGGTTGGGTCCGTTTCCCAAAATATTCCCGTAAGCGACTGCGAGTGCGAGAGAGAGACCTCTCGTGTTTCAAGGTTTCTCTCTCGCACTCATTGCGTCTTATGGCGGTTCGGTCCGTTTCCCAAAGTGTTCCCGTAAGCGACTGCGAGTGCGAGAGAGACACCTCTCGCGTTTCAAATTTTCTCTCGCGCACTCATTGCGTCTTATGGTGGTTCGTTCCGTTTCCCAAAGTGTTCCCGTAAGCAACTGCGAGTGCGAGAGAGAGACCTCTTGTGTTTCAATGTTTCTCTCTCGCATTCATTGCGTCTAATGGCGGTTCGGTCCGTTTCCCAAAGTGTTCCCGTAAGCGACTGCGAGTGCGAGAGAGAGACCTCTCTCGTTTTAAGATTTCTCTCTCGAACTCATTGCGTCTTGTGGCGGTTCGGTCCGTATCCGAAAGTGTTCCCGTAAGCGACTTCGAGTCACAGCATCTAAAAATGCTAAAATGGGTGATGAAGAAACATGGCCCTTCATATAACTGCCATTTAATACTTTCCGATACGACTACATGAACTTAACTGAATGAGCCTCTAAGTGCTGTTTGTAGAAATCTTGACACAAATCTAATAGGCCATTTTCTCTGCCTACCCTTCCAAGCTCACCTTTAAGATTCCGAAGAATGCGCAAAAACCACAGATGGTTCAAAGAGAGGAATTTTATGATGAATCCTGATTCAAGGCTGAATTATGCTGCGATTAAACAAAGGAATAAGAGGGAATCACTCCTGACATGATGAATACTTCACAAAATTGATGATGACTAACCAGAACCCTTTCAGTGGCCGGCTCGATCCGACATCCTGAGTTAACGGATGGCGGGTTTCACCACAATCACAGTATTTAATAGACACTGATGATGGCGCAGATTGATAAAACAATATTAGGAATAAAAAATCATCCAGGAGGGAAAGGTACAGAAATTACGAACTCAAGTTAAGTAACTACGATTTCTAACACAGGAGGGTTTACTGGTACACACTACACAGTATAGAAAAATTACCTCCTTAGCCACTAAAACTTTACGGATTTTGAAGAATCTAGCACGAAAAGGACTGAGAGTGAAGGAGTAGACTCAAAAAATGACTAAAAGCCGATTTGTAGACAGATTGAATCGTCGTAAACAGGCGAACGTGATTTGCAAGGTCTTCAGAGCATACCAACGGGTGTCCACTTCAACGACTTATATTTTCCATGTTTTTTCGAAAAAACGTTATACCGGACCCGGTAGGGCGGAGGTCAAAGCCCAAGCTATCCTCCTTCTATTAAGACCAAGAAAAGCGAAATCCGTGTAATATTAGGAGTTTTAGAAGCGAAAAACGGAAGAGAACATCTTCATAAAATTACGTGTAAACAGAGGTGCTCCTATCCGGCCAAGCACCTCTATTCCTTACCTAACTTTCCTTCTTGCGGGTTACGCTGGTTCGTATTCGTTCGCCGGTCTAATATAGAGGTCGTTGGGAAGGACACATTTTGGTATAGAAGCATTTTAATAGCGACTTCAATGAAGTCACTTCGTATGATATCGATGTATAGCTTCGACTTTTTATCACATGATTTTACGTAGATGTAAACAATGGGACAGTCACAGTGCTGCTAGATGTGTTGTCAAATATTCAGGCACTTGAGACTTAATGTAAAATGTGTATATTTTATGTCAAATCTGGCAGCACTGTACAGTCATCGATTGATGGCTCGACGAGGTTGCTGTATAACTTCGCGAAGTAGAGCTTCGATACTTATCACATGTATTAAACGCAGATTTATAGAATAGTACAATCATCTAGAGATGACTTTGTTGAGATCGGTGCGTTGAATTGATATCTCGATTGTAACCCAGCAAATTTGGGCTAGGTTTCGAGAATTTTTAAAGAAACCAAACTATTAGTGATGATGAGTTGAGACAATGGTTATTCTTCTCTTATCAATAATATGCTCTCGAATATTACTGAGTAATGAAAATAATTGGTTTCCTGTCGAAAATGTGTTGTTTACTTTGAATGTATAAGTGATTTATCTAAGAATACTACCAGCGGGTCCAACGGACCCAGAATATTGTTACACATCCTCTTTCAAAGTTGGCGATTTGAGCTGTTTCGTATTAGTTCGCATCTCGGTGAGGTTATGATGTTTTTATAAGGTCTGTTTTTTCAATTTAAAAAAAAAAAAAAAAAAAAAAAAAAAAAACGTTAGATTTCTTGGGTATTTTTGTAGTTTTTAACGATTCATTTGATTGTATACACCTGTTATTTTTTAATCTGTGGAGTCAAAGTGTGTGAAATTAAATGAAGGCGTTTTTTTTTTTCTTTTTCGAAGTAGACTGATTTAGTGCTGACTTGGTGATGAGCGTTCTAAAGGAAGACAAACTGTCTCTCTTGGTCTCACGTAACCCCCGCATGTACTGCTATCTCACTCTAATTTCAAAAAACTTATGGAGAGACATCTTTTGAGCATTGAGCATCAATTGTCAAAAAGCGCTGAAAGAATGACCCAAATAATAGGGGTTGTAAATGACCTCACGTCCAAAAAGCTTAAAAAATTAAAATGTTAAATGAAGTTTGCTTGAATTTCCGAGCCAACCTATTTTAACAAATTATTGTCGTTAATAAAGGGCTGTTTGAAAAAGGCATACTTTTCCCGCGCAAAGTTTCTTTTCCATTTTTATACAGATTTTTGATTTACCTACTAAAACGCAATGTCTTCTTGTCATGTCAGTTCAACGGAAGGTTATCGTAGGTGTGCGATCTCGGTCATGCGTATTTGTTTGCTTACCCCGAACTTCTCATTTTATTGTGAAAGCATGGTTTTTCACTCTCGCTATCTCTTTCTCTCCTTCCTTCTTTTCTCTGTACTGTTCTAAATCGTATAATCCACATGCGCTAATACGGTGCATCCAAATGCGCCGATTCTAAGGGTTTCGGTGGCTCCATGAGCGCCAAAAAAAATTAACGGTTTCGGATCGGGCCCTCTTGAGAACGACCACCCCTAAAATGGTTAAGTTTCATGCAAGGTGGTGGGGGGACGGGGGGTTATGCTATTTTTGCCCCTTCCAAATGATGACTCCTGTTTTCTAAACATTTGGTGTACATGAGAAAATACCACTTTAGTATTGCAGGAATAATAGAGTAAGTTTTTAGATGTCGTCCTTTGGAGCAGGATTAGATGGGCGAATAGCAAACGGAGTTAGGGAGTGGATATCAAGTCAAAGTCTTAGCTCGAATAAACAAAATCACTCGCAAGACGCGAAACGGAACGCTTGGCCGCGAAGCGGCCACCGGCCTCTAGTAAATATATAAAATAGTAATTAACTTAAGAAAAGTAGATATAAAATAATAGCCCCACCACTCAATCTTACCTAAAATGCCCAGCATTCACCCATGAAATGGAAACATCCCTACAGCTTAGACATTAAAATAAACTGTGAAATAATTCATATAATAATAAGTAATCATTATAATATTTAAATACTATGTATGAAATGTAAAAATAATATAAAAATATTCTTAATATTATGCGGCGTGTCAAAAACGAGCTATAGCTATTAGCTATATAGAGGGGTCCATACATGTTGTAAGTCCTATGGGTCATTCTACAGTAAAGTGGACATGATATGCAAAAATTTAAATTTAAAAATTAGTGCCTAGCAGTCTTGTTTTGCATTAAAGTAGAGCCATAGAGACGAAAATATTATCTAAAATATCTATGAAGGTCAAACGTGTTGATGTTACAGCAGGTTTGATGTGTGTTTTCAATGACGAAATCACACGCGTCCCACCCGTTACAAAACTTAGCTGTCCCACCCGTTACGCTACATTTTAATTTTTTTAGAGAAAAATAATTTAGTAAATGAAAAAAAACTTTATGTAGGATCAAAGCTTATACCCTCACCTTTAACACATATTTTCCCTAAATTTTCATCTCCTCAAAACTCACAGAGTTTCAACTTTTTCTGAAGTCATTCAAAAACCTTGTCCATTTTCTGTCCCACCCGTTATACCCTTATTTTGATTTTTTCCCAGCTTTGGATAGACTTTTTTAAATTTTGAAAATTCCATCACTATCTAGAAGTTATGACCTTTCTGTTGGTGGACAACCAAAAAAAAAACAAAACGAAAAAAAAAAAAAACAAAAACAAAAAAAAACCACAGGTGTCTCACTATTTCGTGCAATTTGGCAGCAACGGCTTCTCGCCATTTAAACCAACGTAATAATCGATTTTTTGATGATTCGCTGAATACCTAAGAAATCGATCCTTTGACATAGGTTCAAATGGCAAAAAAATTGCTGTCAAGTTTCACGAGCCACCATTGCTTCAAAGGCGGATCCAGCAATGTCACAACTAACTGTGTATTATTCCCTTTTGGATGCATGAGAAACAATGGGGCTATTGCACACTTTTGCTATAAGCGATTTAATAGTCAATTATGACGAAAAAACCTCAAAAAATAACGATGGCGGCACTAGAAACTTCCAAAATCCACTCCTAAACTCAATAAACGCAGTTAATTGCGCGAGCGTAATGGTGGCCGAAGGCACTAACAATGGGAGATTCCTATCTTAATTTCGCCACTCTTTCTATGTTGACAAGGATGATTCACAGAGTAATTAGTCATCAGAGTGATGATCCACATCCGATGAATGGTACCGCAACACCAAGTGACACCGGTGTCAAATGAAAGTAGTCTCTTATTGGTCCCTTCTTGATGGAGTTTCAGAATTGTTAGATGGGAATCTCCCATTGTTAGTGCCTTCGGCCACCATTACGCTCCCGCAAATAACTGCGTTTATTGAGTTTAGGAGTGGATTTTGGAAGTTTTGAGTGCCGCCATCGTTATTTTTTGAGGTTTTTACGCCATAATCGACTATTAAATCGCTTGTAGCAAAAGTGTGCAATAGCCCCATTGATTAGTAAGAGGGTCATGCCTTCCCCAAGAATCGATTGTTTCCCGCACGTTTAAATGGGATGAATATTCATGGTTGCCAAATCGCTGGATCCGCCCTGGCTTTATATTTTTGTACAATTTTAAAAATTACTCACCATTGAAGCTTGAACAGTCAAAGGTATCATAATCAGGGGCCAGACTATCATATTCGAATGCATCGATATGACACAGTTTCAAATTTAATAATATTCCAAATTTGGCTCTGTGGGGTCGGCCGGTCCCAACTTTGCGTCAAGTACATTTTTTTTCAAAGTTACTCCCGTAAAGTAAAGAAGAGACAATGTTATACTAATAATGACAAGGGATGTTATTATCTGGAGAAACCGAGTCATCACGCTCTTGGGATCCATTGGAGTGATTTCATTTTAAAAACTGCACACAGCACACTGTAAAAGAAATCTTTCATTTAAATTCTGTATGCAGTGGAACCACGGCTAGTTTGAATCTGAAGCAGTGACGTCGCGTGCCATCTGGCAACAATGCAACTGCTCCATTTAAACTCATTACATATATCGAATTTTCCTTGTGCACTGTGCACCCCCTGAATTCGATCTTTTACATAAGTTTAAATAGATAGAATACATTGTTGCCAAATTTCACGCGACGCCACTGATCTGAAGGGAACGAGAAAAATAGTTCAATTTAACCGGGTTTCAAACTATCGAGGGTTTCCAATTAGAGAGGTGGAAAAATATGGGTTTTCAAATTAAGGAGGTTTCATTTTAGAGAGATGGAAAAATATGGTTTTTAAAAAGGTCCAATTTATGCAGGTCTGCCTGAGCCAGGGCTGCCGTTTTTCGTATAATTAATCGCATTTTTCAATTCACCGGTGATTCCTCCGGTTGAGAAAAGATTACACAGTTCAATTCAGTGTATGACTGTAATGCACGAAAATGCTCGCATCTGTAATATTTTCTCAATCGGTGGAGTCGTCGATGACTTAAAAAAAAAATTGCGGTTACTTTAATAAATTAACAGAGTTTCCACCGATTTAGAAGAGATTACAGATCAGCGTTTTTTCGTGCATTTCATTCATACATTGAATTGAACCGTGTAATCTTTTCTCAACCGGTGGAATCGTCGGTGAATTGAATTTACCGAATTTCCGCGGCTGATCTTTCAAATTTTAGAGGTTTACTTCAATTTTCAGTGGTATCTGGCTACGCGATTTAAATTGAAGAAAGAGGTGAATTCCCGAGATTTTACAACTTCAATTTACGCTCGTATTTTCTTATAATTAAAGAGGTTTTTGGACTCAAACGGAAGGGAAATGACTATTTCTTCATTCTGGCAAGGTTTTCAATTTAAACGAGTTCAAATTAGCGGGGTTCCACTCAGTAGCGTCATTTGCGGGGGGGGGGCAGGGGGGGCAATTGCCCCCCCCCCAAGGGTCGGCCAAAAGTGAAAAAGTGATGACCTTTTTTTTTTTTTTTTTTTTTTTTTTTTAGGAGAAGAAAAAAGTTTTGAGCTAAAATTTGGTGGTCAGTAACGAGTTTCGTTGGAATTTAGGGCCGTAAATATAGGATATGCAGGACTGTAGAGTGTCTAAAATAACATTGATGAGCAAAAAAAAAAAAAAAAAAGGTCATCACATTTTTGCCCCCCCCCCCCCCCCCCCCCCAAGCCGAACCCGAAATGACGCCACTGGTTCCACTGTAGTAGTATAGATTACTTCACACTGAAAAAGATAATTTCTAAATTCTTAAAATATTATTAGAAGCACAACAATTTGTGAGCCGCAGAGATTCTAGCTTTTCTACCAGAAAATTCTGGTGTTTACTATCAGAATATATCTATATGGTCACAGTACCAACATTTCCTCAAAATTTGGAACTAAATTGTTCAAATAATTAACTTCAAACTAGTTGGTAATTTCATTTTTTTTTTTTTTTTTTTTTTAAACAATAGAATTCTGTTAACTGCAAAACTACCTCTTACTTTGGTTCACATACCATTGTGCTTTTGTTAATACATACATTTTTTTAGTGCAGATAAACTTTAAAGGGGGGGTGGCTCCAAAAAACAAATCACCTGGTCATTAACGCGGAACCAAAAATAGCGATAAAGAGTGTCACATAGACAGTTAAAAATATCGTAAGGTGTAAATTCATGAGTGTGTAGTAAAATTAACCAAATAAACGAGGATAAAATGCAAACAAAATTTAAGTAAATATAATTTTACTGATAAAACTCAAACAGCTATTATAAATATCGTACAAAGTGAGCTTTTTTTAGAATTCTGTCTTGCTCAAACAGTTCCACGTGAAGGGCCCTTATCAATGCATATATCGGCAATTGTGTTGATGTTATGAATGTTAGATAACAACCTTTTCTATGAGCCAGTAATTAAATCAGATTCCTTTATCGAAAAAAAAAAATTGTGTGATGGCGTCGCGTGCAATCTGGCAAAGCTGCATTCCATCCAATTAATGGAAAATGTAGATTTGAAAGAGTAAGTACATTGTGCATCTCCAATAGATCGACCTTTTCTCATGCGGGTTGCCAGCTTGCACATTAAATGTGTTTCTTTAATTTTAACATCGGATTCTCTCCATTTAAACCTATGTAAAATAATCGATGTTCAAATGATTAATGGGTCTGCTGCTGTGCCGTAGCGTGCAATTTGGCAACGATGCATTGTGTCCATTTAAACCAATGTGAAAGGTCGAATGTGAAGGTGTTCACCGAACACCCAAAAGTTCGATCTTTTTCATGGGTTCAAATGGAAGAACTGCAACGTTGCCAACTTGCACGCTACGCCACTGGTCTGTTGCGTTCTTTGGCTTTTGCAATTTGAAACCTTGATGCTTACTTAGAATACTCCAAAGGTAAAGATGCGCACATTGAGAACATTCAAAAAACACTCAATAACTCAGGAAATTACATCAGTTTCAACCAGCCCTTGCCACACTAGACATTAGTTGCACCGAAGCGAAGGTTATAGATAAAAGAGGTATGCTCATCTGACTTGGCGCCACACCTTCGGTGGCGCGCAGTTCAAAATCACTGCAGGCAAGATGGCCGACAAAAGCAGAAAACGTATACTCTTTGCAGAAAACATTGGGTTGTTTCCTGCAGAGTGCAGCTCTTTAATCTTTAACCTAGATGTGAAGTACAATTACCAGAATTCTAGTGTTTGTACCATATTACTTAAACATTTTTAGGAAATTCTAGTCCCACGATGGACCATATTCTGCAGGTATTAACACCAGAATTTCCTGGTCAAAGTACTAGACTTTCTGTCGAACACATATCTTTGTGCTTCTGGTAATATGACTAGAATCTGGTATTTTCACTGTCGCTTTTTTTTTCAATGTACTACTTAGACGGAACCACCATATTAACAACATCTTTACCTACTACTAAATGATGGAATTTCCTTCTGAATACGCATGGTATAGACTGATTTAGTGAATCGGCTGGACCTATCGAAGTTCCGACTGGTTCGATATACATGGGTTTTCCCATAAGGAATCGGAATGCGATTTTCAAGCGGAAATTTCGGCCTTTTTGAGACATTTTTTACACGTCGGAGGTTGCGATAATGGAATCTACGTATCCTCAAGTGCCAGGAACCAGCATAAAATAGGGCGATAGCGCAAAATTTAAACTAGTTATGCCGCATATATCGAACCAAGTCGTGAAAGTGAGGTTATGGCACCCCATTGTTTACATCCTTCCTTCCAACCTCTATGAACTGCAAAACTTCCATAAATTTCGACATTTAGCAGTTATTTCTTCGAAACTTTTGGAGGAATTATGTGTCAGAGTATAGTAGCACACTTGCACTAACATTTTGAGTCCTGTAATGCCTGACATTACCACAGATTTTAGAAAAAGGCATGTTCCGTAACTCTACCCGAGTCTTCGTTTGAATTTTTCAGTCATATTCTTCAACCTGCCGGTGTTTCGTTCGTTTCTTTGATGCTTGTATCCTTCATTTACCTCTTACCCTTCAATAACATACTTCTAAAAACATTGTCAACTGTAAAGAACCTTTCGGCAGGGTGATTCAGTCCCGTCATCAATCAACCGTCCTCCCACACGTTCCTGACTGTAGCCTTCCTCTAGCTTTATTTGAGTGTTCCCCCTTTAACTTGTCTAGATTTGAATTACAGATAGAAGGTAAGAACCTATTGTTGTAATTTAGATGTGTTAGTAACCCAGCGATAAAATTTTAGGCTAGGCAAACGACAATAAAGTACCTACTTAGATTCTGTACCGTTGCGGTGATGAGGAAACACTAACTTGTTGAGTAATATCAAGCATATTGGAGCTCAAAATTTCAAAGCAGGTGAACTACAATACTCTAGTATATTATTCCTCCAAAAGTTCTAAAGAAATAACAGCTAAATGTCGAAATTTATGGAAGTTTTGCAGTTCATAGAGGTTGGAAGGAAGGATGTAAACAATGGGGTGCCATAACCTCACTTTCACGACTTGGTTCGATATATGCGGCATAACTAGTTTAAATTTTGCGCTATCGCCCTATTTTATGCTGGTTCCTGGCACTTGAGGATACGTAGATTCCATTATCGCAACCTCCGACGTGTAAAAAATGTCTCAAAAAGGCCGAAATTTCCGCTTGAAAATCGCATTCCGATTCCTTATGGGAAAACCCATGTATATCGAACCAGTCGGAACTTCGATAGGTCCAGACGAGTATATCGCATATAATCGCACGATATATCGACTCACTAAATCAGTCTATATTGGCAGCATTTACTGCTAGGTCTCGCTTATCGCAAAGATAACCAAATGATACAAGAATTGTATGCATTAAACGAAACATTCAAATGTTTGTAATTTGACTAGTGAAGCACCGGTTGTTTGAAATGGCAGTGTTAGAAGCCCTCGGGATGAAGAGGTCTGCTCGTAAGTCTATTTTCCCATTTTACATAACATTGAGGATGTCCCGTAAGAGCAGAGGGCAAGTTTTGAGAACCCTCCAACGTGCAAGCGTTAGGAAGCTCCCGAGATGAATAAGTTTGTTCGTAAGTCTATTTTCCCATTTAAAATAACACTGAGAATGCCCCGGAAGAGCAAATGGGAAGTTTTGAGAACCCTCCAACATGGAAGAGTTAGGAAGCCCACGAGATGAATAAGTCTGCTCTCGTAAGTCTATTTTCCCATTTAAAATAACACTGAGGATGCCTCGAAAGAGCAGAGGGGGAGTTTTGAGAACCCTCTACCTTGTAAGCGTTAGAAAGCCCCCGAGATGAAGAGGTCTGCTCGTAAGTCTATTTTCCCATTTAAAGTAACACTGAAAATGCCCCGGAAGAACAGAGGGGAAGTTTTGAGAGCCCTCCGACTTGTAAGCGTTAGGAAGCCCCCGAGAAGAGCGTGTCTGCTCGTATGTCCATTTTCCCATTTTACGTAACATTGAGAATGTCCCGATGAGCACAGAGGCAGTTGGAGTTCTGAGAGCCCTTTGCTATGCTGGCATTAGGAAGCCTGAACAGGTTTGCTGGAAAGTATATTTTCCGATTTAAAATAACGTTGTTGATACCGTGGAAGGGCAGATGGGAAGTTTTTAGAACCCTTTATGGCCGGGCCGTAACTACTACGTGACACCCGACGAATGTTGCCTGTTTCAGTGGGAAGGCCCCAGCCTACACTCCCATTGAAAGTATCCAAGAATATGGGGACCCCCGAAAAGTTTAGTTACGCCAGTTACGATCCTGCCGAAAAATCCCGTAGTATTCAACCATCGCATTATCGCACCAAATATTAACAATCTGCTGAACAACAGAGGAACCATGAAAGTTATGAAAGAATTCGAATTATCGGGGGTACAATGTGCTGTGCACTCCCTCAAATCGATATTATACATGAGTTTAAATGGACGGAATTCGACGTTGCCTGAATGCACGTGCCTCTAACTTGCCTTCTTATTCTTTTTTTCAATGTACTACTTAGACGGAACCACCATATTAACAACATCTTTACCTACTACTAAATGATGGAATTTCCTTCTGAATACGCATGGTATAGACTGATTTAGTGAATCGGCTGGACCTATCGAAGTTCCGACTGGTTCGATATACATGGGTTTTCCATAAGGAATCGGAATGCCATTTTCAAACGGAAATTTCGGCCTTTTTGAGACATTTTTTACACGTCGGAGGTTGCGATAATGGAATCTACGTATCCTCAAGTGCCAGGAACCAGCATAAAATAGGGTGATAGCGCAAAATTTAAACTAGTTATGCCGCATATATCGAACCAAGTCGTGAAAGTGAGGTTATGGCACCCCATTGTTTACATCCTTCCTTCCAACCTCTATGAACTGCAAAACTTCCATAAATTTCGACATTTAGCAGTTATTTCTTCGAAACTTTTGGAGGAATTATGTGTCAGAGTATAGTAGCACACTTGCACTAACATTTTGAGTCCTGTAATGCCTGACATTACCACAGATTTTAGAAAAAGGCATGTTCCGTAACTCTACCCGAGTCTTCGTTTGAATTTTTCAGTCATATTCTTCAACCTGCCGGTGTTTCGTTCGTTTCTTTGATGCTTGTATCCTTCATTTACCTCTTACCCTTCAATAACATACTTCTAAAAACATTGTCAACTGTAAAGAACCTTTCGGCAGGGTGATTCAGTCCCGTCATCAATCAACCGTCCTCCCACACGTTCCTGACTGTAGCCTTCCTCTAGCTTTATTTGAGTGTTCCCCCTTTAACTTGTCTAGATTTGAATTACAGATAGAAGGTAAGAACCTATTGTTGTAATTTAGATGTGTTAGTAACCCAGCGATAAAATTTTAGGCTAGGCAAACGACAATAAAGTACCTACTTAGATTCTGTACCGTTGCGGTGATGAGGAAACACTAACTTGTTGAGTAATATCAAGCATATTGGAGCTCAAAATTTCAAAGCAGGTGAACTACAATACTCTAGTATATTATTCCTCCAAAAGTTCTAAAGAAATAACAGCTAAATGTCGAAATTTATGGAAGTTTTGCAGTTCATAGAGGTTGGAAGGAAGGATGTAAACAATGGGGTGCCATAACCTCACTTTCACGACTTGGTTCGATATATGCGGCATAACTAGTTTAAATTTTGCGCTATCGCCCTATTTTATGCTGGTTCCTGGCACTTGAGGATACGTAGATTCCATTATCGCAACCTCCGACGTGTAAAAAATGTCTCAAAAAGGCCGAAATTTCCGCTTGAAAATCGCATTCCGATTCCTTATGGGAAAACCCATGTATATCGAACCAGTCGGAACTTCGATAGGTCCAGACGAGTATATCGCATATAATCGCACGATATATCGACTCACTAAATCAGTCTATATTGGCAGCATTTACTGCTAGGTCTCGCTTATCGCAAAGATAACCAAATGATACAAGAATTGTATGCATTAAACGAAACATTCAAATGTTTGTAATTTGACTAGTGAAGCACCGGTTGTTTGAAATGGCAGTGTTAGAAGCCCTCGGGATGAAGAGGTCTGCTCGTAAGTCTATTTTCCCATTTTACATAACATTGAGGATGTCCCGTAAGAGCAGAGGGCAAGTTTTGAGAACCCTCCAACGTGCAAGCGTTAGGAAGCTCCCGAGATGAATAAGTTTGTTCGTAAGTCTATTTTCCCATTTAAAATAACACTGAGAATGCCCCGGAAGAGCAAATGGGAAGTTTTGAGAACCCTCCAACATGGAAGAGTTAGGAAGCCCACGAGATGAATAAGTCTGCTCTCGTAAGTCTATTTTCCCATTTAAAATAACACTGAGGATGCCTCGAAAGAGCAGAGGGGGAGTTTTGAGAACCCTCTACCTTGTAAGCGTTAGAAAGCCCCCGAGATGAAGAGGTCTGCTCGTAAGTCTATTTTCCCATTTAAAGTAACACTGAAAATGCCCCGGAAGAACAGAGGGAAGTTTTGAGAGCCCTCCGACTTGTAAGCGTTAGGAAGCCCCCGAGAAGAGCGTGTCTGCTCGTATGTCCATTTTCCCATTTTACGTAACATTGAGAATGTCCCGATGAGCACAGAGGCAGTTGGAGTTCTGAGAGCCCTTTGCTATGCTGGCATTAGGAAGCCTGAACAGGTTTGCTGGAAAGTATATTTTCCGATTTAAAATAACGTTGTTGATACCGTGGAAGGGCAGATGGGAAGTTTTTAGAACCCTTTATGGCCGGGCCGTAACTACTACGTGACACCCGACGAATGTTGCCTGTTTCAGTGGGAAGGCCCCAGCCTACACTCCCATTGAAAGTATCCAAGAATATGGGGACCCCCGAAAAGTTTAGTTACGCCAGTTACGATCCTGCCGAAAAATCCCGTAGTATTCAACCATCGCATTATCGCACCAAATATTAACAATCTGCTGAACAACAGAGGAACCATGAAAGTTATGAAAGAATTCGAATTATCGGGGGTACAATGTGCTGTGCACTCCCTCAAATCGATATTATACATGAGTTTAAATGGACGGAATTCGACGTTGCCTGAATGCACGTGCCTCTAACTTGCCTTCTTATTCTTTATTCAGTATACGTAACACTTGAACTTTCAAGCTTAAAAACAACAATTTCTTAAGAATTTCGTGTGTATGACGCACAAATCGCTGAAAAGTTATAGCTGATGAAATTAGGGACACTTTCATCCAAAAATCTTAAAATGTGATTTTTTTTTTTTTTTTTTCCTCCTTCAAATTCCTGGATGTCCTTGGCTGCGGGGTCTTATTTTCAAATCCTGGTCCACTAAGTTTGATTTAAAAAATGAATATAAAAATATCTTCCGTCAGTTCTGTAGCAGTCAGCTTTCTGCTTCTAAAATATCTGGGGGAAAAAAATTAACAATGTTACGAACAGTAGCAAAAAACATTAAAATTTACAAATACAAAGAATGATTTGAAAAATCGTGCTGTTGAAATAATAAATTCATGTGATAAATATAGGTCGTAAATCATAAAAACTACCCATTTTCAACCTTGAATAGGTTGTTTTTTTCGCAGCTCAAGAGATTTTGACTCTGGCTTTAGCTGGTCTTCAAATATTTTTAAGGAAACCTCTGAATGGTGGTACGATTTTTTTTGTTTTGTTTTCAAAACTTCTGCGATGAAAAATATTTTTGAAAGAATTCTATAATGAAATAAAGATGAAACATGTATCTCTTTTGACTCTCAGAACAATCTGAATTTATTTATTTCTATTTGTATACTCACCTCGCTAAAAATGACGTTCGTATCGCCATCTTTGAATACTTCAAGCCTCAGCTCTGTTATTGGGTTTAACTCTGGTGGAACGACTCCTTGAGCAACGCCCTCAGCATTGAATGATCCTATGGTTTAGAAATATAACAAAAAAAAAAATAAATAGAATCGGCTAACCGTCATACGAGTTCGACTGTCGTAGTCGTGGAATCAACCATGATTAAGCATTTTTGAGGACGTGCAATTCATAATGGGGCTCTTGCAAACTTTTGATATAAGGGATTGAAGAGTTGATTCTAGCATAAAAACCTGTAAAAATGACGATGAGTACTAAGAAAAAAAGAAAAAAAAAACCACGAAATTCACTCTCAGAATCGGGCTTAATGGCGGAGAGACGCAGGTATCATGGGGGATTCCTATCTAATTTGAAACATATATCTGTGTTTGCAGACAGCAATTGACAAATTTTAGACACCTGAATCTCCCATTATACCGCACGGAGAAAAAACAATACCCTGTTTTGACAGCAATTGCGGTTGTTCCAACGGCAAATTACTTCACGAAGATGACCTTACATTAATTTGCTGTTGGAACAACCGCAAATTTTAGTTGAACTGATTTGCCGTTGGAACAACCGCAAGAAGCTGTAATCACAGGCATATTGCTACAGTCGTTATTGAGTCTAGAATTTCGATGACCCACCGGGGGTAGGGGGGCTACAACCCTCTCAACAACCTCCCTCCCTTCGGATCCGTGCCTGCCACAACGGCATTTT
This sequence comes from Trialeurodes vaporariorum, assembly GCA_011764245.1. Lineage (NCBI taxonomy): Eukaryota > Metazoa > Arthropoda > Insecta > Hemiptera > Aleyrodidae > Trialeurodes > Trialeurodes vaporariorum. Next base: position 6,477 of record VMOF01000013.1, on the reverse strand, counting down.
TGTGTTTTTAGCCGAAAATTGCGGCTGCACAGCCGTATAATAATACAAGGAAAATATTGAAAATTTTTCTCTCTCCCTCTCCCCTTTTTCTCTTTTCCCTCTCTTTTCTCTTTTCTTCTCCCTTTCATCTCTCTCTTTTCTCTCTCTCTTTCTCTCTCCTTCTGCTATCTCTTCTCTCTTTCATCTCTCTCTTTCTCTCTCCTTCTTCAATCTCTCTCTCATTTTTGTTGTTGCGTTTTTCTCTCCCTCTTTGAGCGCTCTCTCTACCTCTCTCCCCTCTCCTCTCTCCCCCCTCTCTCCTTTTCTTCCTTCTCACATTTTCATTCGATATTCTCCCTCCTTCTATCTCCCAATACATCAATTGTTGAAGGCATTGTAGGCAATGCGACATTGCGTTTATATTTTATTGTTTTTAGACTTTTTTAGTGGAATTTTCGTGATTTTTGCTGAGTATTACATCATATTGTACTATTCATTTGCTCGCAGCAAAAGTTTGCAAGAGCACCATTGCAAAAATGGTAAATGCCCAAAAGCGCAAACCCCAAAAGCGCAAATCCCCAAATGCGCAAAATACTCTTTTGCGCATATGGGTATGTTCTGGGCAAGGAAAATTTGCGTTAATGGGTGCATTTACTGAGGACGTTTTCAGTCATAATGCTATTAAAAAATAATGTTTGATTTGGCAACCGTGCTAACTCTAGTGAGTAAATGCGGAATGCAAAATCGTAGAATTTTAGTGAGACATGCAGAGACAAAGACAAAGTTGAAACAAAAATACTTGTATACAGGGTGTTTTAGGTTTAACGTCGGGAACTTCTGGAGCCGATTATTGAAGTCAAAATAATTCTATCTTTTCCTCTAAATATGGGCCTTGAAATGCTTCCCTTCGGCCTTCGGAGCTACGATTTTTCAAAGTTTGGAAAAAAATTGGGTTTTTTTGAAACCGTGGCTAGGTTTATCCATAAAATGCCGCTGAAATTTGATGTTAGGCGTATTTTTAGGTGTAAAATTCTTCGAAACTCATGAAATAATTGTTGAATTCTACTTTTTCTGCCAAGTCTACTTTTCTGACACTCTTGAACATAAAATTTTCTGAAAAGTAGACTTGGACTTATAAAACAATTATTTCATGAGTTTCATTGAATTTTACACCTAAAAATACGCCGAATACCAAATTTTAGCGACATTTTATGGATAAACCTAAAGCAGAAACTTACATATATCAAGCTAAAGTCAGCTTTTAAACCACCAAAATCAAATTCCAAGGAAGAGAACAAATTTAAGCAAGTACTTTAAAGTTATCTGAAAGAAGTGGGTTTCAATTATACAGCGTTGCCAGTGCATTAGGTAAGAATTAGCAATTTAATTATCTTTGCGGTTTTGGGTCACGTCTTTTCATATTAGCATTTGCGCTTTTAGGCATATTTCTCGAGATCCTTTTTGCGCTTTTGGAACATCGTTTTTGCGCTTTTGGGTTCTAGTTTTCGGATTTTTGCGCTTTTGGGTGCTGTCCTGCAAAAATGTAGCGTTAATTGCTTGATTTAGCAGCTTTCGTTCAAAGTTGCGCTTATGGGGAAAATATATTGAATCAGAGTTTGTTTGGAACCAGAGGTCTTCGTACGGCAATCGATACGATGTATCGCTCTACTAAAACATTCTAGAGTACGGACTGTTTAGATCATTAGTGGTTTGTTTCTTTAGTTTTAGTTTTTGTTTCTGTTTTTTGGTTTTTAAAGGAGCATTTTTGAACAATTTGCCTTGTAAACCAAGGAATTGATGCGACCTATTTTTACCTATGAACTCAACGTCCTTGTAAATGGCTCATGATATGCCTGGTGTCACGGCTAAAACCGCCGAAACGAACAAGGTATTACGGATTAAACGATGCGTTTAGTGGAAGCACCCAAATGTTATTGTTGTTGTGGAATTGTCGGCAATCTGGCGAGAATTCGGGTGATTCCAACCTCCAATTGCATAGTTCAATCTGTCGTATCTTGCCGATTTCGGCAGTTTCAGTCGTGAAACCGGGCATGCAACAATGCATTTTTAATGACGCAGAATTCATTATCACAAAGAGGTCGTATCATATGTTTGATTTAATCGCCGTAATATCTGTTTAAAAGTGCGCTTCTGGGGAAATTACTATGAGCCAGAGTTTGTTTGAAACCAGCAGGCCGATCCTTGAAATCGACGACTTTTGGGTAGACTGGATAAGAATGGAAAACAGTGATTGGTGGAAACAAGTCACGTGGTTGCCAAGTCTAATCAAACTACGGAATTTATCTAATTGGTTATCGGGCAGTCTTGGAGTACCCGATAACTCATTAGATAAATTCTGTAGTTTCATTAGACTTGGCAACCACGTGACTCATCTCCACCAATCGCCGTTTTCCATTCTCATCCAGTCTACCCAAAAGTCGTGGATTTCAAGGATCGGCCTGCTGAGGTCCTCGGACGACTAACGATTCGATGTGTCCTGGGCCGTAACGCTACACCTGTGACGGCCCCGGGGCAAGATGCATTTCGGGGGCACCCTGAAATTGGGAAAGGTGACTGGGGATGTGGGGGGTCAACTGGACCTTCTTGCTCTTCCGCGGGGTAACGCCCATGTAATTTTAAATGGGAGAACTGACTTACGAGCAGACCCGTCTTTATGGTGGTACTTTTAATCGCTGACAAGGCGCAGGGCTCTCAGAACGTCCCCTCTGCTCTTCCGGGGCACGGCGAATGTAATTTTAAATGGGAACACGGACTTACGAGCAGACCCGTCTTTTTGGTGAGCTTTGAATCTCTGACAAGGCGCAAGGCTCTCAAAACGTCCCCTCTGCTCTTCCAGGGCACGGCGAATGTAATTTTAAATGGGAAAACGGACTTACGAGCTGACCCGTCTTTTTGGTGGGCGTTCAATCGCTGACAAGGCGCAGGGCTCTCAACTCGCCCCCTCTGCTCTTCCGGGGCACGGCGAATGTAATCTTAAAGGGGAAAACAGACTGACGAGCAGACCTGTCTTTTTGGTGAGCTTTGAATCTCTGACAAGGCGCAAGGCTCTCAAAACGTCCCCCCTGCTCTTCCAGGGAACGGCGAATGTAATTTTAAATGGGAAAACGGACTTACGAGCAGAGTCGTCGTTTTGGTGGGCTTTTATTCGTTGACAAGGCGCAGGGGCCGCAGGGCTCTCAAAACGTCCCCTTATCCGGGAGATGCGGGCACAGATGCGGGGGTCTACCCCAGAAAAAAAATTGAAATTTGACCTCTTGAAAACATTTTCACGTTTAATGGGTTTTCTGGGTTTAATTTAAGAAAGCACGCACCTAGAAAACATTTTTCGGGTGGAAGTTAACTTTTAGCCAAGTTTGATTTAGAGAGAGAGGCTCCCAAGATAGAAGTTATCAAACATTTTTTACATAGGCTAGCACAACATGGGGGCTGGCGCCCCTGCCCTGTGCCCTATTTTTCAATGCCAGTGAAGGCCCCGGCAGATCCCACATCGCAGTGGGCCTACTCCCAAAAAAAATGTATACTTGAAGCGAACACGGGATGCACCGATTAAGTCATCTCAAGGAGAGGGGCCTTGAAATTATCAAGTACACAGCTGAATTGAATTGCAACAAAAACCGATGTTAACAATGGGCTTTTTCACGGATTTAAGTGAATCGGAGCGACAGTATTCACAGACAGTGCAAAAAAAAACACATAAATAAATTAAAAAAAAAAAAAATCCATTAGGGGCCTCCGCGCCGTGGCTTGGGGGCCGCGGGCCCGGGGCAATGCCCCTCTTGCCCTATGGTAGCTGCGGTCCTGGATATGTCGCTCTTTCTTAAAACAGTCTGTTGTGAATTAATGGTGATAGATCGTTGATCGAAGACAGCGCGACGCGCGTGTTCGTTTTGATTCGCCAAATGCATCGTTTAACCCTTCACTGCATGAAGTTCCACCGGTGGAACAAATTCTTCAAAAAAGAGAAGGTATGTTTTGAGCTCACAAAAAAAAAAAAAAAAAAAAAAATTGGCTGAAAGAAAACATCATGCAGTGAAGGGTTCGTGATCGAAATCATGTCAGGGGGGAAATTTTGCCCCCGTATCCAAACTGACCACATTTTGATTATTTTTATAAAGTTTCCGGCATTGGCTTTTTGAAAAATCCAATTAAAGTAAAAAAAAAAAAAAAAAAAAAAATTAAAATTTAAAAAAAAAAAATAAATGAAAAAAATTCCCGCCATTTTTTATGGTGTTATATCACTTGTAAAAAACGAGTAAAAAATAGAAAAAATAGAATTTTGACCGAAAAAGCGCCAAATTATTTTTTTCACTATTTTTCCCCTGTATTTGACCACCTAATACATTGAAAAATCCACATTTAATTGAAAAAAAAAAAATCATGCAGTGAAGGGTTAAGCTTTAATCTGTAATAACTTGCCTAGCTTTCGGCTATTTCAGCTGTGGAACCTGGCACGATGAAGCATTTTCGAGGACGTTGAATGTATTATCGCAAAGATGGCACATTCATTTCTTTGTTTAATCACTCTTTCCGTTTAAAAATGCGTTTATAATGGGAAAATTACACATTGAGCCAGAGTTTGTTTGGAACCAGAGGTCCTCAGACGGCAATCGATGCAGTGGCGGCTCGTGCACTTTTGCCAACAATGTTTTCCCTCCATTTGAATCTATGTTAAACAATCGATTGCAAGTGAAGCGCCGCTTCACTACCGAATCGATTGTTTTACATTGAATCAAATGGAAGGGAAACATTGTTGCTAAAGTGCACGAGCCGCCACTGCATCGATGTACTAAATTGGTCTGTAAAAAATATAATGGTCTGTCGTTTCGCGATTCATAACAAGAAGAATAGTCTCTGGTGAATTTGTATAGCAAATATTATAGATTACCGACTATTGTAGGCTTGGCACCGACATCTTTGGACTGAACAACTACTAGAGTATCGTATAACTGATCAATAGGATTTTCAAGATTGCTGCTCTTCAGAAGAAATCTAAAAAGAAATGTCTCATGTTAGAAACTTTTGCTGTGAAAATTCAATGAGGTTTAGAAAAATCGCATTGAAAAAATCTTCATGGAAACCGGGTCCCTTAAATTCAAGCCATTGTTGCCCAACTGTTTTTCTCGGGAAAAAATGTGGGGGGAGGGTTTTTGGGCTAAAAAAATTAGGGGGGCTTCAGCTCCGCCAAGTCCCAGGCACACTACGTATATAAATCTAGCGACTCAATTTCATTGATAGTGTGGTTTTATTTGTATAGCTTTGACTCAAAATAGGTTTTTTTTTTCTTTCTTTTTTTGTTTTTTGTTTCTGTTTTAACGCCAAGCCAAGAGGTCAAATATACGATCCACAGATGTTATGTCCAAAACCGTAATGTCCAAACGGCAAGGTCCAAAATTATACGTCCAAAGCTTGAATGTCCAAAATGAAAGGTCCAAATCGTTAATGTCCAAATAAACGGATGTCATGTTAGATTAACAAAATGTCCAAACACGTTGCGTCAAATTTGTAATGTCCAAGGAATTAAAATATCTATACTATTAAAGTTAGCCTGTTCGTCCTATAAAATAACTATCCTATAAAATAAAATATGAACAAAAATATGCATGATAATACGGCTGCTTTTGTCATGACAACTATAGTTCATAAAGTTTTAACATATAGAAAATGACTCCACTCGGTGGAGCTGACTGGAGCTGCATTCAATTAAGAATACATGTCGATACGGATTGGATCAATTTGAAGGAGAAAAAATGAAGAGAAGCGACAATACGAGTAAAGAAAATGATTTTTCTGGACATTGGTCATTACTTTGCTCACATTCATAGGTTTTGGACTTTTCAATTTGGACTTGTCTATAGTTGGACATTACAGTCTTATGGACGCAAGCGCGTTGGACATTAAGATGGTTTGGACAAAATAAAGTTTTGGACGAAAAAGTTTTGGACATTCATGTTTTTGGGCTTATCATCTGGGAACCCAAATATACGACTTACGTATACCATAACCTAAAATAAAGAAAAACACGTTTAATGCATCAATTTATTCCACAGGTCTGTATCTTGTGAGAAATAGTTGACTGTGAAAATAGGCAATGATCTACTGACATACAATATGTAAGTAATGCTAAGTATATGTAAGTCAACAGAATTAGGTCATTTTTCAAGGGAGACATTTTTTTCGTAAACACGCTTACAGTGGTGCAGAGCTGCCGATTTGCGTAGATTTAATGGCATTTTGCAATTCACCGCAGATTCCACCGGTTGAGAAAAGATTACAGAGTTTAGTTCAGTGTATGAATGTAATGCACGAAAATACTAGCGTCTTTTATCTTTACTCAAACGGTATATTTTAATTAATTAACGGCGTTTCCACCGATTGAGAAAAGATTACAGATCAGAGTATTTTCGTGCATTACAGTCATCCACTGAATTGAACTATGTAATCTTTTTCAACCGGTGGAATCTTCGGTGAATTTCAAAA
>VMOF01000012.1:0-27888 GCA_011764245.1 Trialeurodes vaporariorum | reverse complement strand
TCAATAACATGACATCAAACGCGGATTTCAGCAAACTATAAGTATACGATTTTTTTTAAAAAACAGCACGAATATTTCCGTCGTCTGTTTTCAAATCAATTAGATCATCTTTGATTGATCTCTGCATCGCAACACTTCTCCATTACATTATTTTACCCAAAAGAAAATTCATTCTTTCAGTCGATAAGTCGGCAAAGATCCGAAGTACATATTTGCTAGGGTAGAATCCCAAATTCTAATATTTCAATCTGACATTTTAAGGTAGGATTGCAGAGGTGTTTTCCTTCTTCACTGGATGAGCCAACCGCTGTCTCACATATTTATAGCTCGACCTTCCTTGAAATCAGACAAGAAATCTGGGACGATTCTTCATATTAGACCGAGATTCCCAAGACTGACGCTAATAATGCTTGACAGGAGAGTAGAAAATTAACGGTCAGGTATTACAGTAGCGTTTTCTCATTCTTTTCATCGGAGGATAACGATTGCCATAGTTGCCAGACAAACGACGCGTAAGTTGTGATGTATCGAACTATCTTCCGCATATTACCGGAGGGAAAAGAATAGATTCGTCGATCGCTTCATTGAACCTCCAAGTATTCGATATTTTTTCATTGATTTAAACAGGGAAAAACGGTAGTTGATTTTCCACGACACCAGCTTCTGCCAGCTTATACTGCCTAAATGCAGTCAGGTTTATTTTTTAGGTTTGAGTTCAGGTTCTTTTGTTATTAAGAATGCGCCTTACTCCGCGTGCAGCTCGTGGTAAGAATCTCATTTTTGGTTACGGTTTCCAATCCATAGTCTTCAATTTAAAACTATGGTAAAGAATCGAATCTCTGAAGGTTAAAGTGAATTTTAAGTTAATCGATACTTTTTTAAAGGTTTTAACGAGAAAAAAGAAAACGGCAGTCGATTTTTCACAACCAGTGTACGCCAGATTGAGCCGAAGAATCTTTCAAAATTCCCGTTTGAACGGTGAGTATCGATTGAATCTCCGTTTAAACTTATGATAAATAATCAAATCCAAGGGATCGGGGTGAATCTCCCCTATCTCAAAATATTCGATACTTTTTCATAGGTTTTAATGAGAGAAAAAAATTTTAATCGATCGTTCATACGGGCAACGTAATGTATCGATTGATCCTCCGTTTAAACTTATGATAAATCATCGAATCTAAGGGATTGAGGTGAATCTCCATAATCTCCAATTATTCGATACTTTTTAATAGGTTTCAATGAGAAAAAAAAAACCGACAATCGATCGTTCACACGGGCAACAATGTCGAAGGAGAAGACATGGATCTGTTCATTTGTTGAGAGCCGGGCTAAGGGGCACCGTTCTAATTTCTGTATACGAGGTCAGTCCAGCGTCGGCGATTTTCCTCCGACGCGGAAAATCGTTTCTAGTCGAAAAACCGACGAACCGAGGAATCAATATCGGACGGTCTCGACGAAACTGTCCATCAGAGTCGATCGATGGATTGCTCCGAGAGAGAACCGGTGCAGTTCACGTCAGAGTCAAGATCATCGGATTCAGATCACCGCGCGGATATCCTTTATCCGCCTTCCTCGGAGCACTGTGGTAACTGAAATCGTCAAAAACTGGCCAAAAAATCAGACTGTAAATTGTTCATCGATTTATCATTCAGAAACTTTCAAGCCCAAATTTTTAAGTACGGGAAACACTTTAAACAAGTAATTTAAACCGAGAAATGTCACTGGAAAGTTTTAAATTAAGTTTAAAATGTAAAAATTGATGATTTTTGATGCTTTTTTTTCACTGAATTTTGGCCACTTTTTTTCTATCTCAGACCATAGTGAGGTAAAAACATAGGATTGGAAAAACAAATAATTCGCCCGGACATGAAAAGCGTTTGTTTTTCTCCTCTAAATGTTTCCGTTTTGATTTTTTCTTGTATGAGCTATATTCTCTGGCTCATTTAAGATGATTTCTCATCAACCTGAAAATATGTATTCTGGCTGCAGAATAGATAGCGAATGAAGTCACTTTTTTGAGAATGGGGCAGTTGCAATCTCAATTTAAAGAGATCCTTCCGCTCTTATGTTACTTAATGTGATTTACGGATATAAAGAACTCACAAAACATCATGTGTGTTCTTCCGAAGAAATCCGAATCTTATCGTTATTTTAACCCTCAGGGACCAAATAATGTTAGGTCCCGAGCATTGAATTGCGAGCATCTTGTACGGTTTCGACGAATCAGAGAGCTTACGCACGGGTCACATGATCGTGCGTAAGTTACGCTCGGGACCGAACATTATTTTGGTCCCTGAGTGCCAGGGACCAAATAATGTTAGGTCCCGAGCATTGAATTGCGTGCATCTTGCATGCGGTTTCGACCAATCAGAGAGCTTACGCAAGGTCATGTGACTGTGCGAGTGCGTAAGGTACGCTCGGGACCTAACATTATTTGGTCCCAGGTTAGTTCTATAGAAAGCCACTCTTTTTTATGCAGGAAAGGTAGTTAACTGTTCATACTCAGGGGAGTTGGAATTGCCTATACGATACATCTAAGGCGCTTGAAGAAACCTTGTCTTGTAAAAGTTTTCATCGTTAATCGCGTTTATTCTAGGAGCTGATTCTGCTCTTTTGGACGAGACGAGACGAGATAGCGGAAATCGGTCATTCCCATTGGTTTAAAAGGCGTCACGTGACCATGTTTAAGTCGTTCGAGTCGTCATTTCAGACCGAATGACTCCTCTTCCCTGGAATAACTCGAAATATGTCACGTGACGCCGTTTAAACCAATGAGATTGGTCGATTCCTGCTATCTCGTTTCGTCTCGTCAAAAAGAGCAGAATCAGCACTCAGATGTTTCATGCTTTTATCGATCCTTCAACTCGAGTCTCATTTTATATCAGCTTCATTTTCCGCCGTGAGATAAAATGATGGAAAATGTGAGACATACTGACCCGCGCGAATTTAATACGGAGTGGTCACTTGATTGGATCTAGTCCCGTGGGCCGTGGGCTGTGGGGTCCAGCCAATCCTTGACCCACGTGAATTAACTCAAGGAATTTCGTTTTCGAGTCCGTGATGCCAAGGTTATTTAGTTTCCCCCTAAGGAATTGAAGCTATGTTCCGTTTTCGCTTAATATTTCTGTGAAATATATCTGCTGTGATAACAAATTTTTGTATTCAGTGGGTTCGTTGGAAACTTTTAATAACTATCAATAAAACGAAGGAATTATGTTGAATAAACTATAGGTATTTGAACACAGCCTTATATCGTATCGATTGCCGTCCGAAGATCTATGGTCTCAAAGAAACTCTGATTCAATGTATTTTCCCCATCACGAGTGCATTTCTTGAATGGAAATTTAGGATATTAAAACAAACAATGGGGCTCTTGCGAACCTTTGAGACTAATGATTGAAGAGTTTATTCTTGCACAAAAACCTGTAAAAATGACGATGAGTACAATAAAAAATGAGAAAATTCACTCTCAGAATCGGGCTAAATGCCGGAGCTACGCAGGTATCATGGGAGATTCCTATCTAATTTGAGACGTAATTCTGTGTTTCCATGTAGAGAAAGTGACAAACTAAGCAGGAATCTCCCATGATACATACGTTACGTAGCGCCGCCATCGCGATCTTGCAGTTACAGCTGTTTTCCGAGTTGATTGCTGAATTTTAGGCTTTTTCAGTATGATTTACGTGATTTTCGCGATTTTTGCTGGTCTTTACATCAGATTTAACTATTCATTTGCTTTTAACAAAAGTTTGCAAGAGCCCCTTTACTGCGACCTTTTTGCGATTAAGAATTCTACGTCCTCGAAAATGCTTAGTTATGCCTGGTTCCACGACTAAAATTGCCGAAACCAACAAGATATTACAGATTAAACTGTTCATTTTGGAGGTTGAAATCAACCAAATGTTATTGTTTTTGTTGTATAAAATGGGCAGGAATCTCGCGAGAATTCGGGTGATTCCAACTTCCAAATGCATTGCATAATCTAAAATATTTTGTTGAATACGGCAGTTTTAGTCTTGGAAACACCTTAACGAAGCATTTTTAAGGTCGTAGAGTTCATAATCGCAAAAAGGTTGCATTAATTATTTGATTTATTTGCCCAAATTTCTCCAAAATGCTCTTATGGGGAAAAAAACATAGGATCAGAGTTTGTTTGGAACCAGAGGTCCTCGAACAGCAATCGATTAGACGACATGACAAATCGCACTACTAAATCAGTCTAATCGCGGCTTGTTCAGCGTCTAAATATACAAGGATTAAGATAACAAAAAACACTAACAAAAAAAATTGTCAGTCGGCTGTTTTCTGTTTAAATTACCCAAAGAGAAACCAAATCAGGATAAGTGTTGATTTAAAGAATGCATTAAAAACCAAAAGACAACGTGAATCCATTTATTCTTATTTTAGTCAAAACAAAACTATAGGATTTGTTACATGCTCTTTACATGCAAAAGGAAAACACAGAAAAAAACAATCTGCGAAAATGTAAATGGTTCAAAGAACCCGGAAATTCGATCAATATATATATTTAAAAAGCTTGTCTAAAATTGTTGGTTCTTGGAAGCCTGCGTAGGTGAGTCGATTAAACCCTGAGAGCGGGCTTTAATAATTAACAACTAAGTTTGACAGTGTTGTCAATTTTATGAGCAATACTCCATGGCCTATATACTCCAAAGGTGGCTCTTGCAATGTGGCAACAACGTATTCTCTCTATTTAAACCAATGTAAAACAACTGATCTATATGAGGTGCAGTTGCACCCCCAAGATATCGATACTTTTGAGTAGGCTTAAATGGCGAAAAAGCATGGTTGCCAAATAGGTCTGTTGCACACTTCGGCTAGAGCGTTTTAAAGTATCAATTCTTATGTAAAAAGCTGTAAAAATAACAATGGCAGCATCAGAAAACACCAAAATGCATTAATAAACTCACAAATTGCGAAGAACACTAGACACTATTCACCCCTGTATCTTTCCACCACGTGCACGATATTTCGCGGAAAAAAAAAAAAAAAAATTGATTTTTTAGGAGGTTGACATCCTCCTAGAAAATCGATTGTTTCCCATGTATTTAAATGAGAGGGGGCACTGTTGCCAAATTGCACGAGCCGCCACTGACTGTGATACTTACCTCGACGACTCGAAGAATTTTACTTTCCTCACTCACTTGATACTTGTCAGCCCTGGTGTCTGATCGGCTCGGCGTCTAATTCATTTATTTTAATTTGCTTTGACCTTCTATGTATAGTCCAAGTCAATTAAAGTTTATCTCTCTGATTTTTCCCCCCCAATCGCTGTCTGAACTCCGCATTTCATTCTTTCGCCCAAGTTTATAAAAAGAACGCAAATTACGGAATTTTTCACTTTGATCCATTCTGTGTTCAGAAGCCAATTCAGAGAAGTTTCTCGTTTACATCTCTACTATACACATGCGTGAAGAGGCGTATTTCCGTTTTCTGCGCAGGCTGTTAAAACCAACATCCACTCAAATAAGGTGCATTCAATATTTCTACTGGTTGCGTTAAGTCAACGGCGTTGATGTTGTATGCGCAGAAGACGGAATCACCCTTCCTTGCAATCGTTGTCATAGGGCTCTTCCTATAACTTTTGTTATAAGCGAGCAATTGTCTAGTTAAACCTGCGTAGCTCCGCCATTTGAGAGCAAAGACGGCGGAGTCATGCTGGTATAGAAGATTCCTATCTAATTTGTCTCTCTCCGTAGAGAACATTTCATAAATGTGCTTCTCGTAATTTTCACTAGATTTTACTCAAAAATTAATGGGGGGGGGTGCCTGTCTAATTTGTCACGCTCTCTTGTAATACGCACAGAGGAAAGTCTTAAATAGATAGGAATCTCCCATGGTGCCTGCGTAGCTTCGGCACTACGCCTGAATCTTTGAAGCCAGTTTGTGAGTCTGCGAGTGAATTTCGTATTGTTTTAAGATGCTCATCGCAGAATCGTCGCTAGATTTGATTCAATAATTAAGTATTAAATTGCGTACAGCAAAAGTTAATAGAAAAATCCTCAATAACTCGGAATTGCACGAGAGAATCAACAATCGAAAGTTGAACTTGCTGATGATCGTACTGCAACTTAGGAGCGGATCTAAAACACACTTTCAGGTGGGGCATTTGTGTTTGGGGAGAAGGGGAAAATCATTGAAATTGCATTGTTTTTAGTGTAGTAACCGATAGTTATATTATACAGTCGGCGAATTAAATAATGTCAGTTGACTCCTTAGATTTTGGTTTAGGTATATAGGCAACCGGCAATACTTCACACAATGAATTGAAGTATTATAGGTGGCCTACCTTGCCAAAAGTTAAGGAGTCGACTGACATTATTTAATTCTCCGACTGTACAGTTGTACACCTAAACATACTATTTTTTTCGGATTTTGGGGTAGGAGGGCCATTGCCCGTATGCCCCTCTTGAATCCACCCCTGATACAACTGCGGCCTAAAGTGCGTCAGTATATCAAACTTCAAGAAGTAAATCTTAACCCTTTCTGTCATGAATTATGAAAGAAGTGTCACTGTAATCTGAAACCTATACCATTAAATTGAACGAAATTTTCTTACATGATTTCTTGTGTGAGTCAATTTTTACGAATTTCTACAAGGCTCCTTGTAAAATGTCGTCCCTTATAATGGACACTGTGACGGAAAGGGTTAAGAAATCTTGAACTTTGTTATGAAAAAAAGGTGGCAAACGTGTGCAAAAGACCTATTTATAACAAAACTTGCGCATCAGTTTTTCGGGTGTGTGTCGATTATGTTGAGCCGATGAGTGATGGGTATAGCATTGACGCGTCGTTTTTTGGTGCGGTCTGGTGGCTGATTGCGTATCGTGAGTGATCTGACCGAAGACCAGCTCGGATAGCGGGCGGCTCCGCGTTCGATGCCCGCAGGCTCCATGTTTATACTCTACCGCGGATGGATACAATCAAAATTGATTCGATCTTCATGCATCCGATGAGGAGTCGGTGAGTCAGTCATGCACCCGTCTCCTAAAAGTTTTCAATGTCAGATCCATGAATATGCTCGGTCGGTAGTCGGTACACACAGAATACCTAATTACATCCTATGCATTGTCCAATTGATTGCTTTGTTCTTTGAACGATTGAAACGCGCGCCAACAAGCAAATCGTGCGACTATCAGGGTTGCCAGGTCTTGTCAATTAAAAAGCCTCAAATAGGTTCTACATTTAGTGGAAATAGGGGTGAATTTTAGAAATTATCGAGTTCCTATACAGGATGTCAATTAAAAAAGGAGCCAGGCGAAATATCTCGAGAACGGTTCCAGATTTCGAAAAACGCTGAAACACATGTTCGAAATCCCTGACCCCCTCGAAAGATGTCACGCTCAAAATAATCGAACACATGTTTTGGGGTTTTTCGAAATTTTGACCCGTTCTCGAGATTTTTGGCCTGGCTCCTTTTTTAATTGACACCCTGTGCGTAGAAACTTAAGACAAGAGGTTAGCCAACCTCTGATTGGTCAACTACTTTTAGGCTCTACTGGCGTCATCATTGGATGTGATTTGTACATTTTGTCGACAGTTCTAACTATAGTGAAAAATCCCACGGTGTTTTACGGATGTAAAGGTTAATAATTAGCCGTGACTTGCTACGGCACCAGTAATGTCGATGTTTTTTGCTGTTTTTCTTGAAAATCGAAATATCGGTTAAAATGACGACTTTTCGCTGGAAATTACACTTATTAGTCGATAATTCTGATTTTAAGCTATTTTAAAGTAGATTTCCGTTATTTTCCAAAGTCACCAAAAGTCATTTGGTGTCGATTTTGGGCACCAAGTAGGCCTGTGCGATGTCCAGTTCTGCGTGCATCGAAGTTCGATGTGCAAAAAACATTTTAGACATTTTATCGATGCATTGAAACAAATTTTAACGAGTAAAAAAATGAGAAATTACTGGAAATTAAGATACTTTTTTACGCATTTGAGAGGGTTTAAGAAGAAAAAACGACTCTGAAGGTCTGTTAAAAAAAAAAAAAAAAAAAAAAAAAAAAAAAAAAAAAAAAAAAAAAAAAAAAAATCGATAAATAAAGAGTTTTGATGCATCGATTGACATCAACATTAGCATGGAATCCATTCGATGGCATTAAAACATCGAAAATTCGATCGATGCATCGAACATCGCACAGGCCTATAGCACCAAGCTCCAGTTTGAGGTGCCCAAAAATGATATTAGACTACATTTCACCTGTTCCATGGTATACCTACCATTAATCGGCTGTGAACCACTGGTCTAATGGCTACTACGCATTTTCCATATTTATCGCCTTTCCAGTAATTTTTCCTTTTCTTTTCTGTTCACAGAAACATCTTGAGGGTTGAAACATGCGGGTTGCCGGACATATTGTGACGCTGATTGTGGCCTACCTTTTGGGCGCAGTTTACGGGGACAAATTCGAGTGGAGGCATCATACGAATGAGGAGGTCGAACAGATCTTGACCAATGTGTACCGGCGATGCCCGAACATTACAAATGTCTACGAACTTAGTGAGAGGTCAGTCCGAGGTGTCCCTCTCTTCGTCATCGAGTTCTCCTCGAAACCGGGTCATCATCAAAAATGTAAGCAACAAATATCCAACTACTTTCTATACTCGCTTTTTAGTCTCTTCCTTAATGGCTCTATATGGTCTGAGATCGTCAAAAGTGGCCAACAATTGCATCGGCTCATGTGAAAACGTCCGCATTCCATTTTTTTCATACTTGATGACTTAGTGAGCTTATATCACTCTTAAGAAGACGTTGCCTCTGTGTAGGTATACTGATCAGCTGGCCGATCATTTATTTTATCGTTAAACCGATCGTTAAAAATGTCTACGAGTGATGCTATTGGTCGAAAATTGTAAAACTTGGCTGTTGCTATGGTAACCATCATTTAGAGTCTCGTTTTATAAAGGCTATTCATGAGTAACCTTTAAAAAACGGACACTCTAACGATGGTTACCATAGCAACGACCAAGTTTTTACAATATTCGACCAATAGAATCACTCATACACAGTCTTGAGATCGGTTTAACGATGAAGTAAATGATCGGCCTGCAGACTTGTTTCGAGGCTTTTTGCTTCTATTTCCCTTACCTTGCCTGCTTTCATGTATTTTATATTCTTTAATAATTTGCCATTTTTTTTAATTTTTTGTTTTCAATATTTGTATTACTCACAATAAAAATATTTTGGACTTCGGAAGTTTTCGCATGAGCAACTAGAATATACATTTCTCATATCACGTATTTATCGTTTATAAACTTTCAAGACCAACTGAGACAATTGTTAACAAGTGCATGGACAAAATTTCAACTTTTGCCGTTTTGCGTTATTTCAACTTTTTGGGAGGGGAGAAACATTGATGACCTCTTTGACGACCTCTTGATTTAACGAGTTAAGAGTTATTGCGCCAGTTTAAGTATGATATTTGGATGATTTAACATCCCGTTTTGATAAATTAACGTTTATTTTTTTGCATTTACCACTTTGGACGTTCATATTTTTAAACATATATATCAACAAATTTTTTTTTAAAGTGTAAGTACTTGACATTTTTCCGTTTAAGCCTTCCTAATGGCACTTTCTGCTATTGTGATGAATGAGGAACGACCGCGGTATATCCACACCAATCCTAAGATACTGTCCCCCCGTAAAATTTGTTCGTTGAATTTCAAAATTAGAGATGATGTCGATTCACTGAACATATGAAGACCTCTCAAAATTTAAAAAAAAAAGAAAAAAACAGACAACTAAGAAAAAAAAAAAAAAAAAAAAAAAAAAAACAAAAAAAAAAACAAGAAACATAAAAAAAAAATTACTCATAAGCGCGGGCGTAGCTATACGAGTACGAGGAATGTTCTCTAGGTGTCTCCACTTCCACTTCCAGTCCACCTTATTCTCAAGGAACGGGAAAAAAAAGGGAAGATTTGAAAAGACGTGTCTCGGGGTTGTAATGTTAAAACGCAAGAGAGGTATTAGGATAGCAGGAGCGAGTAGCGGGTTGTTCGAACAACAAGTCAGTGCGGACTGGTCCGGACGCAGTAAGTGTCAATTTGGACCACAATCGGGGTGTATATAAATTTCAAAACGCAAGAGGGGAAATTAGGATAGCAGAAGCGAGTAGTGGATTGTTCCGTCGCAGCAAGTCAGTCCGGACGCCGTAATTCTCAATCGGATCAACAATAGGCGTGTATATAAAGTTCAAAACGCAAGAGAGGTATTAGGATAACAGGAAAGAGTAGTGGATGTCCGGACGCGGTAAGTCCGGATCAACAATCGGCGTATATAAATTTCAAAATACAGGAGAGGTATTAGGATGGCAGGAGCGAGTATTAGGTTGGCTGGTGAAATCGGCCCGCACCGCGCGCCGAGTCAGCTGAGTGCAAGTAGCTCTCAGAGACGAGCAGAGCACCCGGTGATTATAAAAACAAAAGAATACAATTAAGTGGGTACGACTTTGTATCGTTGTTATTTGATTGCAGCTACGTGAACTAATTAATTCGAATTACAATTAGTTTTAGTCTTGAAATTGATGTTTTTACTTGTATTAGTATCGCTTTAATATATATCTCAGTAAGTCCCAACGAATATTAATTCAGTAAGATAATCGACAGACAATTAAAAAAAAAAATTTGTCAGATCTTTTGTATACATTGAATGGTATTTATCAATTCAACCGATCAACTGATTTTTTTTTATCAATTCACCGATGATTATCCATCGGTTGACCAATAGGTTACACAGTTCAGTTCAGTGAATGACTGTAATGCATGAAAATACTGTGATCCGTGTTTTTCTCAACCGAAGCGGTGGAGTTTTAGGCCGTCACTGACTTTAAAAAAAAATTTGGACATTTTGATTTTTTAATTATGACTCCACTGATTGTGGAAAGATAACAAATACGAATCATTTCGTGCATTACAGTCATAAACTAATTTTAACTGTACAGTTTTTTTGGGCAGTCGAAGGAACTTTCTATGATTTAAGTAAAGACAAAAAGGCAGATCTAATATTTGCTTTCTTTGGGACATATTAAAATGAAATGACACCGAAACATCAGAATGGTGAAGTATCTCCCTTGCATCCTGGGATAAATTGACTGTTTTCAATGAAATTTTAAATCCAGGTGATTAATTGGGTTTTTTTTTTTTTTTTAAAAATACAATCGATACCTGATCGATCAATTTTGAATTTTTTACTTCTCATTAAAAAAGTCTGTACGTATCCATGTTAGTTGATGAAGAAGTACGAGGAAAACACACACATCGAGGAAAAAATTTTCGTACCTTTCTCGTTGTCTGCTAAAATGTTAGATACGCTTTAATTTATTAAGTTGCACAAATTTTTTGGTCTGAGTTAAACCGAGTTGTCCAAAAGCACAATGCAGTCAGTTGCACTCTTTTGCAAAGTCTCAAAATCCACTCACAAACTCAAATAACTCAATAAATGCGTTTAATGAAATTCCAAGATGGTGGTCGAATGAGTGAGTTAATGGGGATGACCCATTCCATCAAATCGCAACTTTCTCTGCTGAGAAAAGTGATTCATAACGGAGAAAGCTGCAATTAGATGGGACTTCCCCATAGTGGACATCGTGCCCAGCTTGTTTGACCGACATCTTTGATTTTTTTAAACGCATTTATCTTTCTATGCTGAGAAAAGTGCACAGGGGGGAAAAAAAACTGGTAGAATTTACCTGCGCTTAGCTGATTTTGGCGTCTGCTAGCAAGGATGGTAAATTTCGCCATATTATGGTAATTCAGGTAACTTACGGTACCCTTGACCATAATCTGGTGAAATTTACCATGCTTGATAGCAGACTCCAAAATCAGCCATGCAGATGGTAAATGTTGTGTTTTTTAAAAAGAAAATGAAAGTACTTGATAAGCTGAGAACAAAGATGCCTTTGGTTTCTAGTAAGTCCCATGCATTGTTCCGGAGATGAGATTTTGGCCCAAAATACATTGTTTTAAATGGGAATTCCGCGTGGTGACGTCACTACGCACACGGTTTTTGACAACTTTACCCATGTGTATCTCCAAATCCGAGACTCTTAGGAAAAAATCAAAGGCACTGTGGTTCTCAGCTCATCAAGTACTTTCCTTTTCCTTATAAAAAACTCAATATTTCAGACCCTTGCAACTGCCCCATTGTGCCCAACTTATTCGATCGCCATCTTGGAATTTTATTTAACACACTCATTGAGTCCTTTGCTTGGTGCGAATTTTGAGACTTGTCGATGCTTTTATGTGATTTTCTCGTGATTTTTCAGAGGAATCAACATTCCATAACACTGAAGCATAAGTTTGCAACAGACCCATTAGGACAATGTATAAAAGTACACGCAAGTCCACTAATATTATGTCACTTTGCTTTTGTGTCGCAGTCGTTCCTGAGTTCAAGTACATTGGGAACATGCACGGTAATGAAGTTCTAGGACGAGAGCTGCTTTTAAAATTAGCTGACTACCTGTGTGATGCCTACTTAGAAGGCGACCAAGAAATACAGGAGTTAGTTCACTCGACCAGAATCCATATAATGCCTTCCATGAATCCCGACGGATGGCAATTAGCCTATGATACGGTGAGTAGCTTTGAATCGAATTCACCATTTCAATGTTTCTCGATGATGCGTTGATTCAGTGCAGTAGTCATTCGTGCGACTAGGCAAGCATCCAATTTTTCCATTTAAATTCAGGAATAACAATCGATTCTTGAGCCTTCTAGAGAATCGATTGTGTTAAAATAATCGTTTCTCCGGGGGGGGGGGGGGCACAGCGGTGTGGCATGCAGTCTGGCAACGTCGTATTTGGTCCATACCATCTCGTCGCCTCCCCTCCCCCATTTTTTACAAATAGGCTTTGAATAGTTCAACGTTTCAAAAGGGACACCGTTTTATTTTTAAAGGAAAATGAAGAAAGATTTTTTTTTTTATTTAGCCCCCTCAATTTTTTCGGATGCAACTTGGAAAATCTCGGGGGGGGGAACAAAAACAAAAAGCAAAATCAAAAATGAAAACAAAAAATAAACACAAAAAACAAAAATTCAATTACAAACCATCTCGGTCTCCTAAACCCTTTACATCTTGGATTATTTTTTTTTATTTATTTTTTTTTATTTTTTTTTTTTTTTTTTTATTTTTTTAAATTTTTTTTTTTATTTTTTATTTTTATTTATTTTTTTAAATTTATTTTTATAAACAACCCTTCATGAAGTAACCCCCTTACCTTAAGAAAAAAATTAATTAATAAATTGCTCATCTAGAATGCCCAGTAAAGGTTGATGCCAAAACTAGCATCACTAATATGTTATGGCAACATAATTTGTCAATCTAATTTAATACCTTCGAAAAATGAAAACTATTTGTATGTTCTACTGAAACCGCATGTTCAAGCTTGATTGTTATGGATTTCAAGGTAAGTTCAGTTTCTTTCGACGGTTTTCAGTGAAGTTTCTCTAGCTCGATTCTCTTGAGTAGCGATACTAATCAAAGCCAAGGAACCCGCCGTCTGATGGAATATGAAATTATTCAGACTTTATCAAACGTATCCATTGCACCATTATCTACGAGTATTAGATGTACTGTTACTTCTTTTGATTTGATCGGAGTCGGATAATTACTTATGCAGTAATCGCGGCGGCAGGCCAGATTTCTCCCGAGGCGAGAATATTACAGTCCCATAAATCAAGTTTCAGCCAATTTGCGACAGAAATGTTTATGTTGTTCGATCCGTAAACATGCGTAAATGATGCCGGCTGTCGCTGTGGTGGCGTGAAACTTGTTCGCTTGCACAGGTGCGGGTAGCCGCGAATATAAAAGTGACGCTACGACACGTTGATTGGCCCTGTATTGACGGTGGATCAGATTCTATCATTTTAAT
Source organism: Trialeurodes vaporariorum (assembly GCA_011764245.1). Taxonomy (NCBI): domain Eukaryota; kingdom Metazoa; phylum Arthropoda; class Insecta; order Hemiptera; family Aleyrodidae; genus Trialeurodes; species Trialeurodes vaporariorum. The sequence continues at coordinate 13,990 of VMOF01000012.1, read as the reverse complement.
CTCATTAATTGCTTTTCGGGTAATTAAGACGAATTCGGATGAGCGGAATCGCACGTTTGATCAGCTTTGACCAAGAAGCATTTTCAAAACTAGTATTAATTGAACTGGCTCATGCGAAAACGTCCGATGTCCAAAATATTTTTTTCTCGAAAATACAAAAAAAAAAAAAAAAAAAAAAAAAAAAAACCATTGATTGTGAAACACTGATTAATTAGTGTTTCACAATCACTCAAAGGCGGATTCAGCAATCTAGCAACTGGGGATTCTTCGCATTTGAGTGTATGAAAACAGTGGCGGCTCGTGCAATCTGGCAACCGTGCACTTTTGCCATTTAAACGTATGCAAAAGATCGATACTAGGTGAGGCGCTACGCCTCACCAAGTAATCGATTATTTTACACAGTTTTAAATGGAGGAAATCCATTGTTGCCACATTGCACGAACCGCCGCTGTATGAAAAACAATTGCTTAGTAAAATGGCCATGGCCCCCTCAAGAACCGATTGTTTCTCATACGTTAAAATGGAATGAATTCTTGCGGTTGCCAAATTGCTGGACCCCAGTGGCGTAGGGTGCGATTTGGCTTCGTTGCATTTTGTCTATTTAAACCCATGTAAAAGGTCGAATGCGAAGGTGTTCACCGAACTCGCAATAGCTCGATATTTTCAATGAATTTAAATGAACAAAATACAACGTTGCCAAATACGCCACTGCTGGATCCGCTCATGCAGTCACTCAATATTAACCGCCATAGGTATCATGCATTAATTCATGTATTTATTCACAGGGTTGTCAACATTTCTTGCGGGGACGCGCAAACAATAACAGCATCGACCTGAATCGGAACTTCCCAAATTTGGATAGGATAGTGTTCGGAAATGAGCAAGCGCACATCGATCACAACAACCATCTACTCGATATGGTCGATCGTTTGACAGAACCAGTAAGTAAATTGTCTTTGATCATAAAAATTGACAAATAATTATTCGTCAATTTCGTCAATTCAACACGCGCAAAAGATCGAAGCACTGAGTGGTATGCTATTTGGTGGAACCATCGAGTTACAGGGGTATTGAAGTTTCGATGTTTTCCTGCCATCAAATGGATTCGATGCTAATGTTGATGTCATGAAGTAGTTGATGTAATGAAGGATGCAGTTTGGTTTGGACTATTCTCAGTGGCGAGGTGTGCGATGTGGCAACGTTCCTTTCCCCCCATTTAAACACATTAGAAAGGTCGAAATGCCTGGTCAGTGGTCATCGCCGATTACTGACGCGTTCGACTTTTTTGGTGAATTTAAATGGAGAAAATACATTGTTGCCAAATTTCACGCCTCGCCACTGACTATTCTTATATTTATATCAAAGGCGTTATCGAAGGGGGTTGTTTTCGATGACCTTCCGCCCTCCAAGGTGGGGGAGGGGGGTCAACTCAATTTTCTTTAAAACAACCCCTGTCCAAACATCCATTATTCTCCAATAATAGTGCTTTTCGGTGACGCCACAAAACGTTTTCACATTGCATCATAAAAACGTTTTAAGCTACTACCAAGAGGATGAATATTTCTGTTCGGAAGGCGTATCTTCTAGCAAGTTCTACACTAACGGACCGTAGAGATGAATTGTTCAAATTAAACAGCTCTTTAAGCTAGTCAAAACAACAAGCTGCGAAATGGCCTGGGAAAATGCTAATAATTTCACCTTGAAGAAATGACATTTTGACTCATCAAAAGCAGCGTGATTTCAATTTTTCATTTATTTATACGGATTGTTTTTGTTGAAATTTTTTAAAAGGAACACTTTTAACAGTTATAAAATTCATTTTGTAGCTTTAAGCTTTTTAACGATGCAATTTCTTTGCGAATTATTGGCGTCAGCAAAAAGTCCTGTTACCGTGAAATTACCCTTAATTCTGAACGATGGATCAGGATGGAATTTTCTCGGTATTTTTTACGTTGGAATAAGAATCTACCATCAACATCAATTTGAATCCATTGAAAGTGCGATTGGCCTGTATAACGGGTTTAGAGCTGATTTCAACGGCAATACTTTAAATCTGCATGAAAAGCGGATCTTTGTCGTGTTTAAAATTTCACTGAAACGACTATGGTTTATACAGAATACAGGGTGTTTCAAAGGAATCCCCCCCGGATATAACTTCTTAATAGTCGAAGATAAAGAAAAAAGAAGGAGACTCGAGGGATGCTTATAACTGAACGCATACGTACGCAAAAGGATACGTTCTGAACATGATCAGAATGGGCGATATGAAGACACCAGTGCGCGAACGTGTTCTGAACGTGCTCAGAACGTGTTCAGAGCACAACGTCATGTGTTGCTGACACAAACTTCCGTGTTAAAAATCTAATTAGGTGACACGTTCCCGTACTGATGCAGTCTTCATATCGCCCATCCTGATAGTGTCCAGAACTTGTTCCTTTTTTTCAGTGCAGAAACTATACTTTTCGACGTACGAAATATGTATCCAAAATATCTGGGAAGGCGTCCCTAAAAAAAGGGAGAGGGAAAGGGTTTGCCTATAAAGTTTCTGAAAGACTTCCTTTTTAGAGTAGATATTTTAGACTATGCTAGTTTTGGAGTTTCCAACTTTTTAAATGGGAGTTTCGACTTTTTTGACAATGATGGGTCGAAATCGAAATTTGACCTTTGATACCTCGAAAATAAAAAACGATACCAACCTGATGCAGTTTCCATCAAAATGCTCTGTTTTGTGTATCTTTTGAAAAATTTGGATACGACGAAAAGTAGTTTCCATTCAGTTATAAAAATCCTTCGAGTTTCTTTTTTTCAATTTTCAACCGTTCAAAAAAAAGAAAAAAACACGAGGGCTTGAGGGAGAGATAGATTAGTGATATTTTCAAAGGTAGGAAAAAAGGTTGCATTCCTCTAGCATGACACACTCAAGCTTTTTATGAAATGATGATCAGGGTGATCTCATAACAAATTATAGAGTCTTCTTTTTTTCTCTTATGTGCACGCATTTTTCTGAAAGGCTGCCCTATTTCTTACTTTGTACTAAAGTATTTTTTCAGTGATGGGATTCAACAAATACCTTTGATGAGCTACCGAAAATGAATAGAAACACATTGGTGAGTAGATTCTTTGCAGAGGGTTTCAACTCAGGACAAAGCAACCTCTCACCCAAAGATATTATATAGATACCGAATGCTAGGGAATAAAACAGTCCCGATTCCTGTAAGTATGCAACTTGTTTTGCACATAGGCAAACATGGTCTTTCTCTCTCTTTTCCATGAGAGTGAGGGAGAGAGAATTTTTGCCTGTCGCAAAACACGCTGCCTACATGGCCGGTGAATCTTCCAATTTGTGTACCCCTAGCAGGTCCATTTTCCCCGCCTAAGGTAGGGCCTCATTCAGTATCTATGTAGTATATAATATCTTTGCTCTCACCAGTGCAGTTTAATGCATTTAAGGAACTAGGCACTGCTACTTGTCAAATCCTGGTACTCTAAATGCAACTGCTCAACTTTTGGAAAAGAAACAACCTTACTCATCTAGCTAAAAATGGCAAACAACATGGCTCATCTGACTAAAAATGGCAAACAGCATTGCTCATCTGCCTAAAAATGGCAATCACTATTGGAAGAAGATTCTCCAAGCACATATTTCTTGTCCAATCAGTTGCGCGATTGATCATTCTCTGATAGTTTCAGATTGAAAGCAAAGGATTAATCTCTCGCTTGATTGTTTTAAAATGCATGCAATCAGTCGTATACCAACCTAACCAATCAGTCAACAAACGATGGTAAAATTTTAAGTGAATCAATCAAGTCAAATCAGTTGGCAAAGGAACCTATCTTTTGAGAAGAACAAGGACTACCGTCTTTTGATGGAAGGAGATTTGAATTCTATTTCAATTTCTGTTGTGATTCTTGTGAGTTATCTTTCCAGTTGTCATTATGATGGGAAGCCATACATCTCTCAAGACATTCACTGATGACTCCTCAGCTATCAAGCCCACATTGTAGAGATTAACAGGTTTTTATAAGAATGCCAACTAGAAAAATAAAAGCCTACCACCACAATGACACTGAATCGATGCGATTACAATACAATCGTTCATATTGACTCCTCGCATCAGTTCAACTTTACTGTAATCTTTGTAACCCGCAGGAGAAACCTTTCTAAGTTAGTTCGGGTTAATTTTCTTAATTGACAGGATCCCATTAGAACAGACCAGAGAATTTCAGCACTATCAGACGGCCAGCTTAGGTACATGACCTTTGGAACACACTTCCTTTGAGGGGAGAAACGGTGAACTATTGAATAGACAGATGAGTAGGTATGTGTTATCCTGATAGATGACATCATACAATTGAGTTCTCGTTATGAGAGCTACTTCTGCACTCAATATTCTCTCAGAGAATTTTGAGAGTTAATCAACAGCTAGCTCTCATTAATAACGAGGCTATCGTAAAACTTCACCCTGAAGGATAACACATACTTGATTATCTACTCAGTATCAAGTCGATGATTCAAAATCACTGAACTGGGCACAAGCTGAAAACTGATGCAAACTACTCTTGGAGCAGGGCCATAAAGTAGAACTGATGGAAGCTGAGAGTGCTGTGATAGAGTAGAGAGATCAGAACTAATCAGTAGAAGGGCAGTATTTACAAGAACTAGAGATTAGAAGAGGCAGCTAGCGCAACGGCTCTCTGATCTTTCACACTTGATAAGATTGGCACTTACCTTATAATATTGTCGTCAGTTTCTCGACACATATTGAGCATATAACAGCACGGACAACATAGGTGATTGTCTGAAATTTCATGAAAGCAGAGGAGTTACAGGGCCAAAAACGCCGACACTGACACTACACTATCCAATCATCCGACTGCCTTCGAAGAAAAACACTGTAGTATAGCGGAACGAACTTTGGAATTCACAGGGAGGATTGTTTTTCTGATAGTGACTTGAGTAACTTGTAAAATCCGTGATCACACTCGGTAAAACGAAAATAATCCAAAACCGAAATTTTTCACCGTGAACGCAGAAGAGAACTACGAAAATAAATAAGAAACTGTTTATAGGTTATGAAAACATCCACCAAACAACGGAGGGATTCGGCACCATTGAACTCTAAAAGAAAACGTCTCAAATCATCCGATTCCAATGTTTTTCCGCAAAAATTCTCTCTCAATTTGCAACCAATTTGATGTTGTTGGGCTCAAAAAATCAAGAAAAATTACGCATTTCCTAACGGGACGTTTTTTCACCTAGTGACCTCAATGAAACAAATACATTACGATATATAATCCGCCCCTACATAACCTGCAAATCGAAGCCCTTTGTTTTCCGCAGAAATTCTCTGCGGTACTGCAACCAATTTTGTTGAAATTTATCTCAAAAAATCGAGCAAAAAATTACGCATTTCCTAACGGGCCGATATTTTCAATTAACGCTTCTAAAAAATAAATACAAGCCGTCAAAGTGAGAATCTCAAAAAGCGACTAGTAACGCTATCTATCGGGCAAAAATCTCCCAACTCGCGGGTGAGGAACCACCTAAAAGACCACACCACCAGTGGCGAAGATACGGCCCGTGGGACCCGAGGTGGAGGGCCCCCGAGGCCCAATGAAAGGGAACAATGAAAAAAAAAAAAAAAAAAAATTAGTGCTCCTCCTTCGTTTTTCGTAATTAGTATCTTTGAAAAACAATGATCAGAGTACTTGAGAGTCCTCCCGGAGACCACTTGAGGGTAAATTTTACTATGCGTTTGAATGTGAAAGAATGAAGTATTTGGCCTTAAGAGGTTCTTATCAGGTCCCTTGATGCATGAGCGTCCGCAGAAAATTTTCCAAGGGGTGGCAAAATTGTTGAACCCCTATGGAAGGTCTAGGGTACACCCCCCCCCCTCCCCAGTAAAAGGGAAACAATTTTCCCCCCATCCCTAACCGTATACAATTATTATTAAGCCATTGTAGGTGTACGTATCAAATGATAATCATACTTTTGAAGTGTTAGATATTATGAATAAAGGGACAACGGTATAAGTTCAGATGATAATGATAGCAAGAAAAATGTATAACTCTATTTTTTTTTGCAAAAAGTGAGTTACAATTACAAAATAAACTAATAATAAAGTTCGTCTTTTATTACTCCTTTGATCAACATTTCAATTTCTTTTGTTCCTTTCATCTTTTATCGTGAAATTTGACAGTTTTGAATTCCGGGGGGGGGGGGCAAATGTACCCTCTTGCTCCCCGCTGCGGGCGCCCATGCCTTGATGGAAGTTCTGTGAACAAGGACGCTTTGTGCATTTGAAATGAGTCGATCGCATGAAAGCTTTTGAAGGTTTTTACCAACTTTTACAACATGTTTAAGTATCTTGTAAACCAAAAGACGATTCTGCCGACCCACAACTAACGAGCTGGCAGGTTCTTTATCAAAATCACTATCCTATTTTCAATATCAGTTGTACCGGACCCCAATTTGAGTTTTACTCAAATTCATTTGGATCGTGTGTTTCGCAATGAAAAAGTTTGTAAAAAATTGATACCATAATGCAGCAGTCAGCAATAATTTGGCTCAACATCGGAGCACTGATACTTTGGCAGTAGTATCGATCAGTGGTGGCTCGTGCAATTCAGCAACAAATTATTTCCTCCATTTGGCTCAATGTAAAACAATCGGATGCTGGCGAAGCGCTGCTTCACTGTCGGATCGATTATTTCATATATAATCAAATGGAGAAAAACATTATTGCCAATTGGATCAGCCGCTATACTGGTATCGATACTTCAAGGAGATACCGCAAAGTTATGAGCCCATCATAGGAGAATCCAGTCACCTCTTCCTAGGAAACGCTAAAAATAAATTAATTATTTTTATTGTCCTATACCTTCCATCATGTATTTTGCATAGATTCGTGTGACAAAACTGAAATCCCTCCCATAGAATGCGAAGTAACTTTGAGGTTTGGGTTTGACACAAATTTACGAGTGAAACGTTGAAGGAAACGAAAGCGCAGAAAATAGGGGAAAATAATGAACCTTTCTTTATTTTAAAACCAGCTTTTGTCTCTCATAGTTCTCCGACTACGAGTAAAGAATCTCATTTTTTTGTCGAAGGGAGAGGGCAGAAGTATTGATGCTTACGCAAAATTATGCTAGCATGTATCAATAACAGACATATTGGTACCACAGGATAATACAATCCGAATGGATCCTCCATAAGAGCCGAAGAAAATTTTTTTGGTCTCTTTCGGTGTCTGTTCACAACGGTGGCTCTATCTCTGTCTTTTGCGATGCTTTGCACGATATAGTTTGGATCTTCTACAAATAACAGGCCAGAAAATAACTCTTCAGAATGAACCGAAGTTTCCAATCTGATCGTAGAATTCTGCGTTGATACTACTCCTAATAATAAAGTGATGAGTGAAATTGGTCATTTTTTTTTTTTTTTTTTTTTTAAATCCATTTTTGAAAGTAGGTCGTTTCATTGGATTGTCTCATTTTCTATGTCAATGTTGTGATGCTGATTGACACCAAGAAAATCAGTATAAATGAAGAACTTTTACTTGAAAGTAATAAAAATGATGAGACAAAGACGAGGATCTTACAAAACTGATATCTCTAATTTATTGTAATCACAAATGTAGTTTTCGATTGAGAGAGAAAAAAAAAACATTCAATGAGTACTTAAAATGTTTAAAAAAACAAAAACAAAAACAGCGTACAGAAGACAGAACAATGAAAATATCTAGGAATAAAATTCACGAATATCATAACAAAGTAACAATAATCCTTTTTTTCGTATCTACGAAAGTACCTAGGCAAGTACTCATTTCTGCATTAATCCATTCCTTCATTATTATTTTTTTATTTTTTATTTAAATATAGAATTATGGATGGACCATATTATTTCAGTCCCAGAAGTATCGCACATCAATTTACAGGGGCACTCGTTAGTGGCAAAGGATGATAGAAAATGATAGTAAGATAATTAAAGTGACGACGATGCTTCCAAAGCATGTAAGACAACGAGAAGAGAAAGTAATCCATGGAAAAGATACATGAAATTGATGCAAATGCCTTTATTTCGTAGGAGTCACAAATTTCCTGGACCTGAAACAGAATAAAAGCAATCATCATGACTAGGTAAAATAACACTGCGCAAAAGATGTTCACGTTGTTTTCAAACCCCTCCTGACGGAAGCTAGTTTTCTCGATTTCTAAGGTATAAAATAGGAAGGAACTCGCCATAAGAAGTTACTTCTTATGGCGAGTTGGACAGGAGTCCGCGAAATTGGAATTTTTCGCCAATTTCAAGCTAAGACTTTGGTAAACTGAACTAATTTTCCATTCAATCTTTTATAGTAGAAGTACCAAGTACCTATTGAATGAACATATCTATTATTTTTAAAAAATAAAAATAAAAAAAGCAAAAATTTAAAAGCATATGTGCTCGAGATAAGGAATTTCCATTGTTTTTTCCCTGAGATGACTCTGTGGTTTCTAGTCAGTTACTTAAAAGTGAATGCCAATGATATCATCTAAAAACCCATTAAACTTGGTACAAAAATCACTGCAAAAACAATATTGTTCATCACATTGTTCGGCTCACATTTAATTGCCATATAACGAGGGCTCCCGGTGTGGCGCGGCGCGGGGAGGGACGCCCCTCTCCGCAGACGTCTTGAATAATGGATATACATGGGCTTGTTTATAACCTCAGGTATCCTTAGGTACACATTATTAGGAAAAAATTAAAAATGCGTAATCGTTTTTTCAGGGGACAAACGGGACCGATAAGAGCGGAATTTGGAATAATAAGCTCTCTGCCAAGTGAAAAACGTTTTGCTGTGGTCTTCCTCCGCACTCTCAAAAATTGATAAATATAGACATTGATTTCATGGATGGACACGCATTTAAAAAACTCGACAGAGCAGTCTTTCAATAACATCCTGTGACATTTTCAGATCGAAAAAAAAGACAAGGAAGATCTATAAAGGGTCCGCTCACGGCCGCGGATTACACGTAGCCACTTACTCAATCAAAATTTCACCGAACCAGGGAGCTAAACCCCCCTCAAAAGTCTTATAAAGGTATTATTCATCTCAGGTCCTCATCAAGATACTGCGAGGAGCTGGAAAAATGCCCCAATGATTATTCTGGGTCAAAACGGGACCGATAAGAGACTAGATTAGCGATAGTCGGTCGAATCGGTGTTTTCGCTTTGCTCCTGCTCATCTTCGCTCACTTAAAAAATCGAAATATCGAAATCAATTAGACGTATCAAAAAGCGGTTTCACCCAATTGAAAGCGCGCCGCAGCTTTTACATTACTAGCAGTGAAATTTTCAGATAGCTATAAGTACATTGCCAACAGACCTGTTTAGTGTGACGTCACGAAAAAAATTGGATCCAAACAAATGGTCTCTCTCTCTCACTCGCTCTCGTGGGAAATAGGAGAAAACAGGATCCAAATTTTCAAATGCAAATTCGTGACAGTAAACAAGTTTTCTCAGATTTTATTACACCATAGGATTCCACGTATTTTAAAATGTAATCACGCTGCAGCAACATTTGTGAAACATCACGCAATAATTGACAATCACAGTTATTTCGAAGAAAGTCTATGTTTTGTCCTTGTCCCACTCACAGTTTCTTATGGTCCCAGACGTTTGGGATATATGCTTATCGGCACCATCACACCACGTGTTATACCTCGAACAAGCTTCGATACGAAGATAGGTTAGGATGATTAGTTTCATGGCGTTGACACGCCCATAAGAGACTACATAAGACAAGGAAAACACATACAACATCTCTCGGTATAATTGTGATTGTAACTTTATACATATGCTCTTTCAGGAATTATGCGTCGGAGTGAAAAGATACTTTGAGGTACGTAGAATCAAATGGTAAAGTAAAATTTGAGAAAACTGGATGTTACCCAGCATGAATTTCCATTCGAAAATTTGGGTTCGATTTCTTATGGGTAAATCCACGAGAGTGGGCGAGATGGAGCATTTGTTTGGATCCAATTTTGATCGTGGCGTCATCACTAAACAGGCAAATGTCTATACGGGGTGCCATGCCGCTCGCGGCCGCAGATGAAACTTACAACTAGTTACACTATAGGTGACCCAGCTAGGGGGCGAAGCCCCACTAAAAAGTCTTCTAAAGGTTTTTTGTCAAATAAGGTCCTCTTCAGTATACTATGAGAAACTGACAAATGTCCCGTCGGTTATTCCATGTCCAAACAGGACCAAAAACAGACGGTAAGACTGAAAGTACGCCGATTCGAAGTTACACTTTCGCTTTGCTCCTGCTCATCTGCTCACTTAAAAAATCGATGAATCGATGTAAATAAGATGTATCGAAACGCAGTTTCGCGACCAAATGAAAGCAAAGCCTTTTAATTGCTTCTTGTACACTTTTCAGATCGATGCAAAGCCATTAAAGGTCTATACGGGACCGCTCGCGACCGTGGATGAAACTTAGTCCATCAAAATTTCACCGACCCAGGGGGCGAAGCCCCTCAAAAGTCTTACAAAGGTCTTATTCATCTTAGGTCCTCTTCTACATACTACGAGGAACTAGAAAACACCCCGTCGATTGTTTCGGGTCCCAACGGGACCGAAAAGAGACGGTAGTACTGAAAGTAAGTCGATTCGAAATTCCTTGTGCTTTGCTCCAGCTCTATAGTGCTCATCTAAGCTCACTTAAAAACCGATAAACGGAAATAAATTCTAAGTACCTATCAAAACGCGGTTCGACCAATCTTAAGTGCAACATTAGATCACTAGCATAGTGACATTTTAAGCCCGATATAGAGGGTTTTAGTAATGGCGACTGCCTGCGATGAGCGTTCCAAACAAAGCCAGTTTGTCTCTCTCGCTCTCACGTGACCCCTATGTACTGCCATCTCACTCTAATTTCAAAAATCGTATATAGACTTCTTTTGTGAAATTTTATGGCAGAAATGAATTTCTCGAGGCATTTTAATGCGATTTTGATAATAATATGTCGTAAAACAAGGCCCTGTGTACGGATTTCGATACTAGAAAGAGATGGATATACATGGGGGTCACGGAGAGTGAGTGAGATAGTTGGAACGCTACGCGAGTTTTATCACAACCGATTGCGACCGATGAGTGCATTGTTGGTTGTTGGCTAACCGTTGATCGCACTAAAACCGTCTATAGAGCCATTAAGGGTCTATACGGACCACTCGGAGCTGGATGAAACTTACTCCATCAAAATTCACCGACTCAAGGGCGAAGCCCCTCAAAAGTTTTCGAAGGGTCCTATAGACTGTTTAGTAGAGCGATATCGTATCGATTGCCGTCCGAGGCCTGGTTCCAACAACTCGTTCAATGTATTTCCCATAAGCGAACTTTTGAACGGAAATTTAGGGTATTAAATACAATAATGCGACCTTATATTATGAATTCTACGTCTGAAAATGCTTATTTGCCGGTTCCACCGTAAAATGCCAAAATCAACAAGATATTGCAGATTAAACATGCGTTGAGGTTGGAATCACCCAAAGTTATTGTTGTGTGTGAATTGGCGGGATTTGGTGATTCTAACCTACAAAGCACATTTAATCTGTAATATCTATTGATTCGGCAGTTTTAGTCAAGGAACCAGGCATAATTACGCATTTGAGGACGTAGAATCAATCGCAAAAAGGTCGCTGTTTGATTTAATACCCTAAATCCGTTCAAAAGTTCGCCATGGGGAATTACACTGAACCAGAGTTTGTTTCAGAGGACGGCAATCGATACGATATATCGCTCTACTAAAACAGTCTATTCATCTCAGGTCCTCTTCAGCATACTACACTGCCCCGCAAAAAATCGGCGCACCTAGCGCGCTGGATCATTCCGCTCGAAAATTCGAAAAAATTACAAAATTTAAAATCGTCATAACTTTTAAACTAAAAGAGCTAAAAATATTTTAAGGCAAGGGTCGAATTCCTCATACTTTCTAGTTTTTTATACATAATCACAAATTTTCTTTTGGTCATTTTCCCACCCGTATGAAGAGACTTACCCAACCCTCGCGAAAACTGTTTTTTTGGAGCACATCCCAAAAAAGTTACTCAAACTTCTCACATCTCTTTGGGCAAACGTAGCATAGGCAGACAAAATCTGAGACATGCATCAGATTTCTCAGAGTTAGGACTATCGATCTGGTTACCTCAATTTTGTCTACAAAATTTTTTAAGGTCGGAAAATGCACTTTTCCGAGACCATGTAAAGACCGCTTCTGAGCACACAGTTTACACATCATCCGCTCAAACATGCGAAAAGATGATAAAAGTTCAAATCGTCATAACTTTTGAACTAAAACAGCTAAAATATTTTAAGGCCAGGGTCGGATTCTTCGTATTCTTTAGTTCTTCATACACAAGCTTGAATTTTTTTCGGTCATTCTTTTGCCCGTATGAAGAGTTCTTCCAAATCCTCGCGAAAACTGTTTTTTTGGAACACATCTCTAAAAAGTTACTCAAACTTCTCACATCTCTTTGGGAAAAAGTTGCATAGATAGACAAAATCTGAAACCTGCATCAGATTCCTTAGAGTCAGGGCTATCGACTTGGTTACCTCAATTTGTTCTAAAAAAATTGTTCAAGGTCAGAAAACGCACTTTTCCGAGACCATGTAAAGACCGCTTCTGAAGACACATACATAGTTTTCACATCCGCTCAAACATGCGTAAAGACCATAAAAGTTTAAATCGTCATAACTTTCGAACTAAAAGAGTTAAAAATATTTAAGAGCCAGGGTCGGATTTCTCGTACTTTCTGCTTTTTATACAGAAGCTCACAATTTTTTTTTGGTCATTTACGCCCGTGTGAAGAGTTTTTCTAAACGCTCGCGAAAACTGTTTTTTTGCAGCACATTTCTAATAATGTTCAGAAGCGGTATTTACATGGTCTCGGAAATGTGCGTTTTCTGACCTTGAACAATTTTTTTAGAAAAAATTGAGGTAAACAAGTCGATAGCCATGACTCTAAGGAATCTGATGCAGGTTTCAGATTTTGTCTATCTATGCAACTTTTTCCCAAATAGATGTGAGAAGTTTGAGTAACTTTTTAGAGATGTGCTCCAAAAAAACAGTTTTCGCGAGGATTTGGAAAAACTCTTCATACGGGCAAAAGAATGACCGAAAAAAAATTCAAGCTTGTGTATGAAGAACTAAAGAATACGAGGAATCCGACCCTGGCCTTGAAATATTTTTAGCTGTTTTAGTTCAAAAGTTATGACGATTGGAACTTTTATCATCTTTTCGCATGTTTGAGCGGATGTGTAAACTGTGTGCTCAGAAGCGGTCTTTACATGGTCTCGGAAAAGTGCATTTTCCGACCTTAAAAAATTGTAGACAAAATTGAGGTAACCAGATCGATAGTCCTAACTCTGAGAAATCTGATGCATGTCTCATATTTTGTCTACCTATGCTACTTTTGCCCAAAGAGATGTGAGAAGTTTGAGTAACTTTTTTGGGATGTGCTCCAAAAAAAAAAAAAAAACAGTTTTCGCGAGGGTTGGGTAAGTCTCTTCATACGGGTGGGAAAATGATCAAAAGAAAATTTGAGCTTCTGTATAAAAAACTAGAAAGTATGAGAAATTCGACCCTGGCTTTGAAATACGTTTAGCTATTTTAGTTTAAAAGTTATGACGATTTTAAATTTTGTAATTTTTTCGAATTTTCGAGCGGAATGATCCAGCGCGCCAGGTGCGCCGGTTTTTTTGCGGGGCAGTGTATATGAGGAACTGGAAAATGTCCCATCGATTATTCCGGGTCCAAACGGGACCGAAAACATACGAAATTATTGAAATATTCGACCGATTCGGAGTTACTTTCGCTTTGCTGCATGCTGCTCATCAGCTAATCTCTGCTAAATTAAAAACTCGATAAGTCTATATGAATTAATTAATGTATCAAAACGCGGTTTCGATCGATCGAAAGCAAAGCTTTCCAATTACTTCCTTTGA
>VMOF01000010.1:0-40499 GCA_011764245.1 Trialeurodes vaporariorum | reverse complement strand
TAAATCAGGTGCAACAATCCATTATAATTGTGGAAGCAAAACGCCCAATCATGTTATTCATTGTCCTCTAAATTTTGGATGTGTGTTGCCATGTCCAAGCTCTGGCTAAAAAATGATGGTAGTTACTGCTCCATATTTTGGCTCATATAAGCAAATTTTGTGCAAGTCAAATAATATTGGAGCTCATGCCATTGTCAGGATGTCAATTAACATGTCCCTTCCTATAGTTGATTTGTTGCAATTTACTGAGGTGGATGGCGAATTTTCATCAGATTCTTATAAAATGTCAGGTGATTATTTTGATTTCTTAAGTCTAAACAAATATTACCTAGTGATATGTGGGTTCATAGCTTTCATTATATTAATGAAAGTTTTGTAAATTTAAATCCCTCCTCGAATCCCCCCGCCTGTTCCACAAAATGTCTCCCGCGCCGCCCTCCCGCCTGTTCCTTCAACCATCCGTTGCCAAATCCAGCTCAAGCTCCCTGGAGCCTCAGAGTGACCAGCAGCCGGACACAGATGAGACGGTGTCAGTTTTTTCCTTGGCTGCGAGCTTTTCCGATGGGGACCTTGTAGATTTGGCCCCGGGGGCAGCCTCCACCTGTGAGAGTGAGAGGAGCGAGCCGGCAACAGTGAAGCGTTGCCGGCATTGCGGCCCGAGCGGGCTTGCTTATGAGAGGGCCAAAAATGTAAACAATTGATTCATTCATTTGTCACCTTTCAATTTGTGTTTATCGTCGTAGTTATTTTATCTTGCATTACAATCTATACCATTAACATCAAAGTGTATTTCATTAGTTGAAACTCTACCTTACCTGAGACTCAACAGTGGTTCCGGTGTGTGAATCAAACCTTGGTCCACATACATGCAACAGGTATCAAAAGTGTTTAGGAGTAATTATTATTAAATTAAGTAGTTTATTATTTATAGCTAGAAGTAAGTTAGTTAGTTAGTTTAGTTTGGATACCTGGCTTTTTTCATTCAACACAAGGTCTGACGTCTTTCTATTCTTTCTTTATTTAATATTTAATGCATAATAATCATTTTATCTATAATCTTCTATTGTTTTTATTTTAGGAAATATAACCTTCATCATACTTTAAGATTAGAACTTAGTTGATAGCTTAATTTCAATATTTTCTTAATAATAGTATATTTAGACTCTAGTTCATTTTATTATTAAAACTGTAACAAGAATCAATTTAAGTTATTTAACTTTAATCTTCTCTCTTACTGCCATAGTCAGTTACAACTATTGATATCTTTTTTCTTTATATTGGTTGATGGAGTAAAACATTTGATCATCTATCATACCAGTTATCTAGGGTTAATAGAGTCAACATGGCATCTATACTGTGGCTTTTAGTCTTTCCAATCTCTGTTATTGGGTTCTCCTACACCCGTAATATTGAAGATGGATTGACTCTGGCCACTTTTGACAACTTAGTCTTAACTAAGGATGTGTTCTCTGAATGCACTCTATCGCCTGTTAAAATTAATTGCTCTGATGGTGCCTTTGGGTTCCTGATTAGCGATGATATAAAACTTTGTAATCCTGGAGCTAGCATATGCTACAACAGATTAGGAGTGAATCCTGAACTTTGTTTAAAAAGAGGAGACCCATCTGAGCTAGTTAAACTGCATATCATTTCTATTGATGGTGTTGACTTAAATCATACTTTAGATCTGGTTCCACAGTTTGTGGATTGTGTGTTCGTTGGCACTAACGTGAAGCAAATGGATAAAATGCTGTATAAAATGACTAGATCAAAATTTCTGATAGCTGAACACTATGAAGATTGGTGCAAAGAGATTGATGATGGCATCATGACAGCAATTTCAACAAAATGTCCAGGTTTCAAATTGGTGTTGATAAGGTTTACAGTTTTTATGGCCATCTCCATGATAGTGCTATATGCAACACATCTTTTTATAAGAGTTGTCAAATTTTTAAACAAAAATTATTGTGACAAGAAGCCAACAACTCCTCTTAACAACAGAGAAGTTAGGTATTCAGCAGCTGGCAATTTAGTATCATTCATGGTTCTATTATTTGGTGTACCATTGTGTTTAGGGTGCGAAATTATTCCATTTTTGCATTCTAATATAAATCTATGCGATCAAGTGAATGTAACAGAGTGTAACTCAACATCAATGGCTTCTCTGTCCTTTACATCATTAGGACAAATAGCATGCATAGGTATCGAGAATGATGTAACCTTATCTGTTAAACTGAGCACTGAGTCTTTCGATTGTGTTGAGAGCACTCAGTACTATGTGCCAAAAGGTGAGATTGCCATATCTGAATCATGGAATTGTGATGGGTCAAATGGATGTTCAGACGGATTTAGACATGATTCATGGAATGAAATCACATTGCCACATTCCGGTGGTCTATTTCATGGTTGTAGTATATCAAATATAATTTCAAAACAATGTCATACATTAAGTTTCGACATGAGTGAGATGGAGATGTGCCAACTGATGAAATGTTCTGAAGTTATAATGAAAACTTGTTTTGAAATAAGCATGGGTAAGTCTGATAAGAAAAAACACTGTTTGGACACAAATACCTGGACTATGATTGAACCAGATATTTACGCCATGGTTTTGCATGATGATTCTCTGCACAGGTCAGTATACTCTCATTTGAAATGCTCTAGTGATAGATATCTGGTCATTCCAAATGAAAAAAATGTTCATGACAGATCTTTGGTTGGATCAATTCAGTGTTCAGGTCCTATGGTCAATGACATGTGTCATTTTGATAAGAATGATTTTTATTATTATGACTTTGAAGGAGATTTGAAGTTTAGAACTGATATGACTTATTCTAGTCAATTGCTCAAATCATCTGGTGACCTTGATAATAAATTGAATTACAACGTTAATGGATTTAGTTACATAAATTTGAGACTAGCAATTTCAAAAAAGAACATAACATCTATGCACACAACACCATCAGTTCCAATTACAAATTTATCTATCACAGGATACTCCAACTTTAAATCAGGTGCAACAATCCATTATAATTGTGGAAGCAAAACGCCCAATCATGTTATTCATTGTCCTCTAAATTTTGGATGTGTGTTGCCATGTCCAAGCTCTGGCTATAAAATGATGGTAGTTACTGCTCCATATTTTGGCTCATATAAGCAAATTTTGTGCAAGTCAAATAATATTGGAGCTCATGCCATTGTCAGGATGTCAATTAACATGTCCCTTCCTATAGTTGATTTGTTGCAATTTACTGAGGTGGATGGCGAATTTTCATCAGATTCTTATAAAATGTCAGGTGATTATTTTGATTTCTTAAGTCTAAACAAATATTACCTAGTGATATGTGGGTTCATAGCTTTCATTATATTAATGAAAGTTTTGTAAATTTAAATCCCTCCTCGAATCCCCCCGCCTGTTCCACAAAATGTCTCCCGCGCCGCCCTCCCGCCTGTTCCTTCAACCATCCGTTGCCAAATCCAGCTCAAGCTCCCTGGAGCCTCAGAGTGACCAGCAGCCGGACACAGATGAGACGGTGTCAGTTTTTTCCTTGGCTGCGAGCTTTTCCGATGGGGACCTTGTAGATTTGGCCCCGGGGGCAGCCTCCACCTGTGAGAGTGAGAGGAGCGAGCCGGCAACAGTGAAGCGTTGCCGGCATTGCGGCCCGAGCGGGCTTGCTTATGAGAGGGCCAAAAATGTAAACAATTGATTCATTCATTTGTCACCTTTCAATTTGTGTTTATCGTCGTAGTTATTTTATCTTGCATTACAATCTATACCATTAACATCAAAGTGTATTTCATTAGTTGAAACTCTACCTTACCTGAGACTCAACAGTGGTTCCGGTGTGTGAATCAAACCTTGGTCCACATACATGCAACAGGTATCAAAAGTGTTTAGGAGTAATTATTATTAAATTAAGTAGTTTATTATTTATAGCTAGAAGTAAGTTAGTTAGTTAGTTTAGTTTGGATACCTGGCTTTTTTCATTCAACACAAGGTCTGACGTCTTTCTATTCTTTCTTTATTTAATATTTAATGCATAATAATCATTTTATCTATAATCTTCTATTGTTTTTATTTTAGGAAATATAACCTTCATCATACTTTAAGATTAGAACTTAGTTGATAGCTTAATTTCAATATTTTCTTAATGATAGTATATTTAGACTCTAGTTCATTTTATTATTAAAACTGTAACAAGAATCAATTTAAGTTATTTAACTTTAATCTTCTCTCTTACTGCCATAGTCAGTTACAACTATTGATATCTTTTTTCTTTATATTGGTTGATGGAGTAAAACATTTGATCATCTATCATACCAGTTATCTAGGGTTAATAGAGTCAACATGGCATCTATACTGTGGCTTTTAGTCTTTCCAATCTCTGTTATTGGGTTCTCCTACACCCGTAATATTGAAGATGGATTGACTCTGGCCACTTTTGACAACTTAGTCTTAACTAAGGATGTGTTCTCTGAATGCACTCTATCGCCTGTTAAAATTAATTGCTCTGATGGTGCCTTTGGGTTCCTGATTAGCGATGATATAAAACTTTGTAATCCTGGAGCTAGCATATGCTACAACAGATTAGGAGTGAATCCTGAACTTTGTTTAAAAAGAGGAGACCCATCTGAGCTAGTTAAACTGCATATCATTTCTATTGATGGTGTTGACTTAAATCATACTTTAGATCTGGTTCCACAGTTTGTGGATTGTGTGTTCGTTGGCACTAACGTGAAGCAAATGGATAAAATGCTGTATAAAATGACTAGATCAAAATTTCTGATAGCTGAACACTATGAAGATTGGTGCAAAGAGATTGATGATGGCATCATGACAGCAATTTCAACAAAATGTCCAGGTTTCAAATTGGTGTTGATAAGGTTTACAGTTTTTATGGCCATCTCCATGATAGTGCTATATGCAACACATCTTTTTATAAGAGTTGTCAAATTTTTAAACAAAAATTATTGTGACAAGAAGCCAACAACTCCTCTTAACAACAGAGAAGTTAGGTATTCAGCAGCTGGCAATTTAGTATCATTCATGGTTCTATTATTTGGTGTACCATTGTGTTTAGGGTGCGAAATTATTCCATTTTTGCATTCTAATATAAATCTATGCGATCAAGTGAATGTAACAGAGTGTAACTCAACATCAATGGCTTCTCTGTCCTTTACATCATTAGGACAAATAGCATGCATAGGTATCGAGAATGATGTAACCTTATCTGTTAAACTGAGCACTGAGTCTTTCGATTGTGTTGAGAGCACTCAGTACTATGTGCCAAAAGGTGAGATTGCCATATCTGAATCATGGAATTGTGATGGGTCAAATGGATGTTCAGACGGATTTAGACATGATTCATGGAATGAAATCACATTGCCACATTCCGGTGGTCTATTTCATGGTTGTAGTATATCAAATATAATTTCAAAACAATGTCATACATTAAGTTTCGACATGAGTGAGATGGAGATGTGCCAACTGATGAAATGTTCTGAAGTTATAATGAAAACTTGTTTTGAAATAAGCATGGGTAAGTCTGATAAGAAAAAACACTGTTTGGACACAAATACCTGGACTATGATTGAACCAGATATTTACGCCATGGTTTTGCATGATGATTCTCTGCACAGGTCAGTATACTCTCATTTGAAATGCTCTAGTGATAGATATCTGGTCATTCCAAATGAAAAAAATGTTCATGACAGATCTTTGGTTGGATCAATTCAGTGTTCAGGTCCTATGGTCAATGACATGTGTCATTTTGATAAGAATGATTTTTATTATTATGACTTTGAAGGAGATTTGAAGTTTAGAACTGATATGACTTATTCTAGTCAATTGCTCAAATCATCTGGTGACCTTGATAATAAATTGAATTACAACGTTAATGGATTTAGTTACATAAATTTGAGACTAGCAATTTCAAAAAAGAACATAACATCTATGCACACAACACCATCAGTTCCAATTACAAATTTATCTATCACAGGATACTCCAACTTTAAATCAGGTGCAACAATCCATTATAATTGTGGAAGCAAAACGCCCAATCATGTTATTCATTGTCCTCTAAATTTTGGATGTGTGTTGCCATGTCCAAGCTCTGGCTATAAAATGATGGTAGTTACTGCTCCATATTTTGGCTCATATAAGCAAATTTTGTGCAAGTCAAATAATATTGGAGCTCATGCCATTGTCAGGATGTCAATTAACATGTCCCTTCCTATAGTTGATTTGTTGCAATTTACTGAGGTGGATGGCGAATTTTCATCAGATTCTTATAAAATGTCAGGTGATTATTTTGATTTCTTAAGTCTAAACAAATATTACCTAGTGATATGTGGGTTCATAGCTTTCATTATATTAATGAAAGTTTTGTAAATTTAAATCCCTCCTCGAATCCCCCCGCCTGTTCCACAAAATGTCTCCCGCGCCGCCCTCCCGCCTGTTCCTTCAACCATCCGTTGCCAAATCCAGCTCAAGCTCCCTGGAGCCTCAGAGTGACCAGCAGCCGGACACAGATGAGACGGTGTCAGTTTTTTCCTTGGCTGCGAGCTTTTCCGATGGGGACCTTGTAGATTTGGCCCCGGGGGCAGCCTCCACCTGTGAGAGTGAGAGGAGCGAGCCGGCAACAGTGAAGCGTTGCCGGCATTGCGGCCCGAGCGGGCTTGCTTATGAGAGGGCCAAAAATGTAAACAATTGATTCATTCATTTGTCACCTTTCAATTTGTGTTTATCGTCGTAGTTATTTTATCTTGCATTACAATCTATACCATTAACATCAAAGTGTATTTCATTAGTTGAAACTCTACCTTACCTGAGACTCAACAGTGGTTCCGGTGTGTGAATCAAACCTTGGTCCACATACATGCAACAGGTATCAAAAGTGTTTAGGAGTAATTATTATTAAATTAAGTAGTTTATTATTTATAGCTAGAAGTAAGTTAGTTAGTTAGTTTAGTTTGGATACCTGGCTTTTTTCATTCAACACAAGGTCTGACGTCTTTCTATTCTTTCTTTATTTAATATTTAATGCATAATAATCATTTTATCTATAATCTTCTATTGTTTTTATTTTAGGAAATATAACCTTCATCATACTTTAAGATTAGAACTTAGTTGATAGCTTAATTTCAATATTTTCTTAATATAGTATATTTAGACTCTAGTTCATTTTATTATTAAAACTGTAACAAGAATCAATTTAAGTTATTTAACTTTAATCTTCTCTCTTACTGCCATAGTCAGTTACAACTATTGATATCTTTTTTCTTTATATTGGTTGATGGAGTAAAACATTTGATCATCTATCATACCAGTTATCTAGGGTTAATAGAGTCAACATGGCATCTATACTGTGGCTTTTAGTCTTTCCAATCTCTGTTATTGGGTTCTCCTACACCCGTAATATTGAAGATGGATTGACTCTGGCCACTTTTGACAACTTAGTCTTAACTAAGGATGTGTTCTCTGAATGCACTCTATCGCCTGTTAAAATTAATTGCTCTGATGGTGCCTTTGGGTTCCTGATTAGCGATGATATAAAACTTTGTAATCCTGGAGCTAGCATATGCTACAACAGATTAGGAGTGAATCCTGAACTTTGTTTAAAAAGAGGAGACCCATCTGAGCTAGTTAAACTGCATATCATTTCTATTGATGGTGTTGACTTAAATCATACTTTAGATCTGGTTCCACAGTTTGTGGATTGTGTGTTCGTTGGCACTAACGTGAAGCAAATGGATAAAATGCTGTATAAAATGACTAGATCAAAATTTCTGATAGCTGAACACTATGAAGATTGGTGCAAAGAGATTGATGATGGCATCATGACAGCAATTTCAACAAAATGTCCAGGTTTCAAATTGGTGTTGATAAGGTTTACAGTTTTTATGGCCATCTCCATGATAGTGCTATATGCAACACATCTTTTTATAAGAGTTGTCAAATTTTTAAACAAAAATTATTGTGACAAGAAGCCAACAACTCCTCTTAACAACAGAGAAGTTAGGTATTCAGCAGCTGGCAATTTAGTATCATTCATGGTTCTATTATTTGGTGTACCATTGTGTTTAGGGTGCGAAATTATTCCATTTTTGCATTCTAATATAAATCTATGCGATCAAGTGAATGTAACAGAGTGTAACTCAACATCAATGGCTTCTCTGTCCTTTACATCATTAGGACAAATAGCATGCATAGGTATCGAGAATGATGTAACCTTATCTGTTAAACTGAGCACTGAGTCTTTCGATTGTGTTGAGAGCACTCAGTACTATGTGCCAAAAGGTGAGATTGCCATATCTGAATCATGGAATTGTGATGGGTCAAATGGATGTTCAGACGGATTTAGACATGATTCATGGAATGAAATCACATTGCCACATTCCGGTGGTCTATTTCATGGTTGTAGTATATCAAATATAATTTCAAAACAATGTCATACATTAAGTTTCGACATGAGTGAGATGGAGATGTGCCAACTGATGAAATGTTCTGAAGTTATAATGAAAACTTGTTTTGAAATAAGCATGGGTAAGTCTGATAAGAAAAAACACTGTTTGGACACAAATACCTGGACTATGATTGAACCAGATATTTACGCCATGGTTTTGCATGATGATTCTCTGCACAGGTCAGTATACTCTCATTTGAAATGCTCTAGTGATAGATATCTGGTCATTCCAAATGAAAAAAATGTTCATGACAGATCTTTGGTTGGATCAATTCAGTGTTCAGGTCCTATGGTCAATGACATGTGTCATTTTGATAAGAATGATTTTTATTATTATGACTTTGAAGGAGATTTGAAGTTTAGAACTGATATGACTTATTCTAGTCAATTGCTCAAATCATCTGGTGACCTTGATAATAAATTGAATTACAACGTTAATGGATTTAGTTACATAAATTTGAGACTAGCAATTTCAAAAAAGAACATAACATCTATGCACACAACACCATCAGTTCCAATTACAAATTTATCTATCACAGGATACTCCAACTTTAAATCAGGTGCAACAATCCATTATAATTGTGGAAGCAAAACGCCCAATCATGTTATTCATTGTCCTCTAAATTTTGGATGTGTGTTGCCATGTCCAAGCTCTGGCTATAAAATGATGGTAGTTACTGCTCCATATTTTGGCTCATATAAGCAAATTTTGTGCAAGTCAAATAATATTGGAGCTCATGCCATTGTCAGGATGTCAATTAACATGTCCCTTCCTATAGTTGATTTGTTGCAATTTACTGAGGTGGATGGCGAATTTTCATCAGATTCTTATAAAATGTCAGGTGATTATTTTGATTTCTTAAGTCTAAACAAATATTACCTAGTGATATGTGGGTTCATAGCTTTCATTATATTAATGAAAGTTTTGTAAATTTAAATCCCTCCTCGAATCCCCCCGCCTGTTCCACAAAATGTCTCCCGCGCCGCCCTCCCGCCTGTTCCTTCAACCATCCGTTGCCAAATCCAGCTCAAGCTCCCTGGAGCCTCAGAGTGACCAGCAGCCGGACACAGATGAGACGGTGTCAGTTTTTTCCTTGGCTGCGAGCTTTTCCGATGGGGACCTTGTAGATTTGGCCCCGGGGGCAGCCTCCACCTGTGAGAGTGAGAGGAGCGAGCCGGCAACAGTGAAGCGTTGCCGGCATTGCGGCCCGAGCGGGCTTGCTTATGAGAGGGCCAAAAATGTAAACAATTGATTCATTCATTTGTCACCTTTCAATTTGTGTTTATCGTCGTAGTTATTTTATCTTGCATTACAATCTATACCATTAACATCAAAGTGTATTTCATTAGTTGAAACTCTACCTTACCTGAGACTCAACAGTGGTTCCGGTGTGTGAATCAAACCTTGGTCCACATACATGCAACAGGTATCAAAAGTGTTTAGGAGTAATTATTATTAAATTAAGTAGTTTATTATTTATAGCTAGAAGTAAGTTAGTTAGTTAGTTTAGTTTGGATACCTGGCTTTTTTCATTCAACACAAGGTCTGACGTCTTTCTATTCTTTCTTTATTTAATATTTAATGCATAATAATCATTTTATCTATAATCTTCTATTGTTTTTATTTTAGGAAATATAACCTTCATCATACTTTAAGATTAGAACTTAGTTGATAGCTTAATTTCAATATTTTCTTAATAATAGTATATTTAGACTCTAGTTCATTTTATTATTAAAACTGTAACAAGAATCAATTTAAGTTATTTAACTTTAATCTTCTCTCTTACTGCCATAGTCAGTTACAACTATTGATATCTTTTTTCTTTATATTGGTTGATGGAGTAAAACATTTGATCATCTATCATACCAGTTATCTAGGGTTAATAGAGTCAACATGGCATCTATACTGTGGCTTTTAGTCTTTCCAATCTCTGTTATTGGGTTCTCCTACACCCGTAATATTGAAGATGGATTGACTCTGGCCACTTTTGACAACTTAGTCTTAACTAAGGATGTGTTCTCTGAATGCACTCTATCGCCTGTTAAAATTAATTGCTCTGATGGTGCCTTTGGGTTCCTGATTAGCGATGATATAAAACTTTGTAATCCTGGAGCTAGCATATGCTACAACAGATTAGGAGTGAATCCTGAACTTTGTTTAAAAAGAGGAGACCCATCTGAGCTAGTTAAACTGCATATCATTTCTATTGATGGTGTTGACTTAAATCATACTTTAGATCTGGTTCCACAGTTTGTGGATTGTGTGTTCGTTGGCACTAACGTGAAGCAAATGGATAAAATGCTGTATAAAATGACTAGATCAAAATTTCTGATAGCTGAACACTATGAAGATTGGTGCAAAGAGATTGATGATGGCATCATGACAGCAATTTCAACAAAATGTCCAGGTTTCAAATTGGTGTTGATAAGGTTTACAGTTTTTATGGCCATCTCCATGATAGTGCTATATGCAACACATCTTTTTATAAGAGTTGTCAAATTTTTAAACAAAAATTATTGTGACAAGAAGCCAACAACTCCTCTTAACAACAGAGAAGTTAGGTATTCAGCAGCTGGCAATTTAGTATCATTCATGGTTCTATTATTTGGTGTACCATTGTGTTTAGGGTGCGAAATTATTCCATTTTTGCATTCTAATATAAATCTATGCGATCAAGTGAATGTAACAGAGTGTAACTCAACATCAATGGCTTCTCTGTCCTTTACATCATTAGGACAAATAGCATGCATAGGTATCGAGAATGATGTAACCTTATCTGTTAAACTGAGCACTGAGTCTTTCGATTGTGTTGAGAGCACTCAGTACTATGTGCCAAAAGGTGAGATTGCCATATCTGAATCATGGAATTGTGATGGGTCAAATGGATGTTCAGACGGATTTAGACATGATTCATGGAATGAAATCACATTGCCACATTCCGGTGGTCTATTTCATGGTTGTAGTATATCAAATATAATTTCAAAACAATGTCATACATTAAGTTTCGACATGAGTGAGATGGAGATGTGCCAACTGATGAAATGTTCTGAAGTTATAATGAAAACTTGTTTTGAAATAAGCATGGGTAAGTCTGATAAGAAAAAACACTGTTTGGACACAAATACCTGGACTATGATTGAACCAGATATTTACGCCATGGTTTTGCATGATGATTCTCTGCACAGGTCAGTATACTCTCATTTGAAATGCTCTAGTGATAGATATCTGGTCATTCCAAATGAAAAAAATGTTCATGACAGATCTTTGGTTGGATCAATTCAGTGTTCAGGTCCTATGGTCAATGACATGTGTCATTTTGATAAGAATGATTTTTATTATTATGACTTTGAAGGAGATTTGAAGTTTAGAACTGATATGACTTATTCTAGTCAATTGCTCAAATCATCTGGTGACCTTGATAATAAATTGAATTACAACGTTAATGGATTTAGTTACATAAATTTGAGACTAGCAATTTCAAAAAAGAACATAACATCTATGCACACAACACCATCAGTTCCAATTACAAATTTATCTATCACAGGATACTCCAACTTTAAATCAGGTGCAACAATCCATTATAATTGTGGAAGCAAAACGCCCAATCATGTTATTCATTGTCCTCTAAATTTTGGATGTGTGTTGCCATGTCCAAGCTCTGGCTATAAAATGATGGTAGTTACTGCTCCATATTTTGGCTCATATAAGCAAATTTTGTGCAAGTCAAATAATATTGGAGCTCATGCCATTGTCAGGATGTCAATTAACATGTCCCTTCCTATAGTTGATTTGTTGCAATTTACTGAGGTGGATGGCGAATTTTCATCAGATTCTTATAAAATGTCAGGTGATTATTTTGATTTCTTAAGTCTAAACAAATATTACCTAGTGATATGTGGGTTCATAGCTTTCATTATATTAATGAAAGTTTTGTAAATTTAAATCCCTCCTCGAATCCCCCCGCCTGTTCCACAAAATGTCTCCCGCGCCGCCCTCCCGCCTGTTCCTTCAACCATCCGTTGCCAAATCCAGCTCAAGCTCCCTGGAGCCTCAGAGTGACCAGCAGCCGGACACAGATGAGACGGTGTCAGTTTTTTCCTTGGCTGCGAGCTTTTCCGATGGGGACCTTGTAGATTTGGCCCCGGGGGCAGCCTCCACCTGTGAGAGTGAGAGGAGCGAGCCGGCAACAGTGAAGCGTTGCCGGCATTGCGGCCCGAGCGGGCTTGCTTATGAGAGGGCCAAAAATGTAAACAATTGATTCATTCATTTGTCACCTTTCAATTTGTGTTTATCGTCGTAGTTATTTTATCTTGCATTACAATCTATACCATTAACATCAAAGTGTATTTCATTAGTTGAAACTCTACCTTACCTGAGACTCAACAGTGGTTCCGGTGTGTGAATCAAACCTTGGTCCACATACATGCAACAGGTATCAAAAGTGTTTAGGAGTAATTATTATTAAATTAAGTAGTTTATTATTTATAGCTAGAAGTAAGTTAGTTAGTTAGTTTAGTTTGGATACCTGGCTTTTTTCATTCAACACAAGGTCTGACGTCTTTCTATTCTTTCTTTATTTAATATTTAATGCATAATAATCATTTTATCTATAATCTTCTATTGTTTTTATTTTAGGAAATATAACCTTCATCATACTTTAAGATTAGAACTTAGTTGATAGCTTAATTTCAATATTTTCTTAATAATAGTATATTTAGACTCTAGTTCATTTTATTATTAAAACTGTAACAAGAATCAATTTAAGTTATTTAACTTTAATCTTCTCTCTTACTGCCATAGTCAGTTACAACTATTGATATCTTTTTTCTTTATATTGGTTGATGGAGTAAAACATTTGATCATCTATCATACCAGTTATCTAGGGTTAATAGAGTCAACATGGCATCTATACTGTGGCTTTTAGTCTTTCCAATCTCTGTTATTGGGTTCTCCTACACCCGTAATATTGAAGATGGATTGACTCTGGCCACTTTTGACAACTTAGTCTTAACTAAGGATGTGTTCTCTGAATGCACTCTATCGCCTGTTAAAATTAATTGCTCTGATGGTGCCTTTGGGTTCCTGATTAGCGATGATATAAAACTTTGTAATCCTGGAGCTAGCATATGCTACAACAGATTAGGAGTGAATCCTGAACTTTGTTTAAAAAGAGGAGACCCATCTGAGCTAGTTAAACTGCATATCATTTCTATTGATGGTGTTGACTTAAATCATACTTTAGATCTGGTTCCACAGTTTGTGGATTGTGTGTTCGTTGGCACTAACGTGAAGCAAATGGATAAAATGCTGTATAAAATGACTAGATCAAAATTTCTGATAGCTGAACACTATGAAGATTGGTGCAAAGAGATTGATGATGGCATCATGACAGCAATTTCAACAAAATGTCCAGGTTTCAAATTGGTGTTGATAAGGTTTACAGTTTTTATGGCCATCTCCATGATAGTGCTATATGCAACACATCTTTTTATAAGAGTTGTCAAATTTTTAAACAAAAATTATTGTGACAAGAAGCCAACAACTCCTCTTAACAACAGAGAAGTTAGGTATTCAGCAGCTGGCAATTTAGTATCATTCATGGTTCTATTATTTGGTGTACCATTGTGTTTAGGGTGCGAAATTATTCCATTTTTGCATTCTAATATAAATCTATGCGATCAAGTGAATGTAACAGAGTGTAACTCAACATCAATGGCTTCTCTGTCCTTTACATCATTAGGACAAATAGCATGCATAGGTATCGAGAATGATGTAACCTTATCTGTTAAACTGAGCACTGAGTCTTTCGATTGTGTTGAGAGCACTCAGTACTATGTGCCAAAAGGTGAGATTGCCATATCTGAATCATGGAATTGTGATGGGTCAAATGGATGTTCAGACGGATTTAGACATGATTCATGGAATGAAATCACATTGCCACATTCCGGTGGTCTATTTCATGGTTGTAGTATATCAAATATAATTTCAAAACAATGTCATACATTAAGTTTCGACATGAGTGAGATGGAGATGTGCCAACTGATGAAATGTTCTGAAGTTATAATGAAAACTTGTTTTGAAATAAGCATGGGTAAGTCTGATAAAAAAAAACACTGTTTGGACACAAATACCTGGACTATGATTGAACCAGATATTTACGCCATGGTTTTGCATGATGATTCTCTGCACAGGTCAGTATACTCTCATTTGAAATGCTCTAGTGATAGATATCTGGTCATTCCAAATGAAAAAAATGTTCATGACAGATCTTTGGTTGGATCAATTCAGTGTTCAGGTCCTATGGTCAATGACATGTGTCATTTTGATAAGAATGATTTTTATTATTATGACTTTGAAGGAGATTTGAAGTTTAGAACTGATATGACTTATTCTAGTCAATTGCTCAAATCATCTGGTGACCTTGATAATAAATTGAATTACAACGTTAATGGATTTAGTTACATAAATTTGAGACTAGCAATTTCAAAAAAGAACATAACATCTATGCACACAACACCATCAGTTCCAATTACAAATTTATCTATCACAGGATACTCCAACTTTAAATCAGGTGCAACAATCCATTATAATTGTGGAAGCAAAACGCCCAATCATGTTATTCATTGTCCTCTAAATTTTGGATGTGTGTTGCCATGTCCAAGCTCTGGCTATAAAATGATGGTAGTTACTGCTCCATATTTTGGCTCATATAAGCAAATTTTGTGCAAGTCAAATAATATTGGAGCTCATGCCATTGTCAGGATGTCAATTAACATGTCCCTTCCTATAGTTGATTTGTTGCAATTTACTGAGGTGGATGGCGAATTTTCATCAGATTCTTATAAAATGTCAGGTGATTATTTTGATTTCTTAAGTCTAAACAAATATTACCTAGTGATATGTGGGTTCATAGCTTTCATTATATTAATGAAAGTTTTGTAAATTTAAATCCCTCCTCGAATCCCCCCGCCTGTTCCACAAAATGTCTCCCGCGCCGCCCTCCCGCCTGTTCCTTCAACCATCCGTTGCCAAATCCAGCTCAAGCTCCCTGGAGCCTCAGAGTGACCAGCAGCCGGACACAGATGAGACGGTGTCAGTTTTTTCCTTGGCTGCGAGCTTTTCCGATGGGGACCTTGTAGATTTGGCCCCGGGGGCAGCCTCCACCTGTGAGAGTGAGAGGAGCGAGCCGGCAACAGTGAAGCGTTGCCGGCATTGCGGCCCGAGCGGGCTTGCTTATGAGAGGGCCAAAAATGTAAACAATTGATTCATTCATTTGTCACCTTTCAATTTGTGTTTATCGTCGTAGTTATTTTATCTTGCATTACAATCTATACCATTAACATCAAAGTGTATTTCATTAGTTGAAACTCTACCTTACCTGAGACTCAACAGTGGTTCCGGTGTGTGAATCAAACCTTGGTCCACATACATGCAACAGGTATCAAAAGTGTTTAGGAGTAATTATTATTAAATTAAGTAGTTTATTATTTATAGCTAGAAGTAAGTTAGTTAGTTAGTTTAGTTTGGATACCTGGCTTTTTTCATTCAACACAAGGTCTGACGTCTTTCTATTCTTTCTTTATTTAATATTTAATGCATAATAATCATTTTATCTATAATCTTCTATTGTTTTTATTTTAGGAAATATAACCTTCATCATACTTTAAGATTAGAACTTAGTTGATAGCTTAATTTCAATATTTTCTTAATAATAGTATATTTAGACTCTAGTTCATTTTATTATTAAAACTGTAACAAGAATCAATTTAAGTTATTTAACTTTAATCTTCTCTCTTACTGCCATAGTCAGTTACAACTATTGATATCTTTTTTCTTTATATTGGTTGATGGAGTAAAACATTTGATCATCTATCATACCAGTTATCTAGGGTTAATAGAGTCAACATGGCATCTATACTGTGGCTTTTAGTCTTTCCAATCTCTGTTATTGGGTTCTCCTACACCCGTAATATTGAAGATGGATTGACTCTGGCCACTTTTGACAACTTAGTCTTAACTAAGGATGTGTTCTCTGAATGCACTCTATCGCCTGTTAAAATTAATTGCTCTGATGGTGCCTTTGGGTTCCTGATTAGCGATGATATAAAACTTTGTAATCCTGGAGCTAGCATATGCTACAACAGATTAGGAGTGAATCCTGAACTTTGTTTAAAAAGAGGAGACCCATCTGAGCTAGTTAAACTGCATATCATTTCTATTGATGGTGTTGACTTAAATCATACTTTAGATCTGGTTCCACAGTTTGTGGATTGTGTGTTCGTTGGCACTAACGTGAAGCAAATGGATAAAATGCTGTATAAAATGACTAGATCAAAATTTCTGATAGCTGAACACTATGAAGATTGGTGCAAAGAGATTGATGATGGCATCATGACAGCAATTTCAACAAAATGTCCAGGTTTCAAATTGGTGTTGATAAGGTTTACAGTTTTTATGGCCATCTCCATGATAGTGCTATATGCAACACATCTTTTTATAAGAGTTGTCAAATTTTTAAACAAAAATTATTGTGACAAGAAGCCAACAACTCCTCTTAACAACAGAGAAGTTAGGTATTCAGCAGCTGGCAATTTAGTATCATTCATGGTTCTATTATTTGGTGTACCATTGTGTTTAGGGTGCGAAATTATTCCATTTTTGCATTCTAATATAAATCTATGCGATCAAGTGAATGTAACAGAGTGTAACTCAACATCAATGGCTTCTCTGTCCTTTACATCATTAGGACAAATAGCATGCATAGGTATCGAGAATGATGTAACCTTATCTGTTAAACTGAGCACTGAGTCTTTCGATTGTGTTGAGAGCACTCAGTACTATGTGCCAAAAGGTGAGATTGCCATATCTGAATCATGGAATTGTGATGGGTCAAATGGATGTTCAGACGGATTTAGACATGATTCATGGAATGAAATCACATTGCCACATTCCGGTGGTCTATTTCATGGTTGTAGTATATCAAATATAATTTCAAAACAATGTCATACATTAAGTTTCGACATGAGTGAGATGGAGATGTGCCAACTGATGAAATGTTCTGAAGTTATAATGAAAACTTGTTTTGAAATAAGCATGGGTAAGTCTGATAAGAAAAAACACTGTTTGGACACAAATACCTGGACTATGATTGAACCAGATATTTACGCCATGGTTTTGCATGATGATTCTCTGCACAGGTCAGTATACTCTCATTTGAAATGCTCTAGTGATAGATATCTGGTCATTCCAAATGAAAAAAATGTTCATGACAGATCTTTGGTTGGATCAATTCAGTGTTCAGGTCCTATGGTCAATGACATGTGTCATTTTGATAAGAATGATTTTTATTATTATGACTTTGAAGGAGATTTGAAGTTTAGAACTGATATGACTTATTCTAGTCAATTGCTCAAATCATCTGGTGACCTTGATAATAAATTGAATTACAACGTTAATGGATTTAGTTACATAAATTTGAGACTAGCAATTTCAAAAAAGAACATAACATCTATGCACACAACACCATCAGTTCCAATTACAAATTTATCTATCACAGGATACTCCAACTTTAAATCAGGTGCAACAATCCATTATAATTGTGGAAGCAAAACGCCCAATCATGTTATTCATTGTCCTCTAAATTTTGGATGTGTGTTGCCATGTCCAAGCTCTGGCTATAAAATGATGGTAGTTACTGCTCCATATTTTGGCTCATATAAGCAAATTTTGTGCAAGTCAAATAATATTGGAGCTCATGCCATTGTCAGGATGTCAATTAACATGTCCCTTCCTATAGTTGATTTGTTGCAATTTACTGAGGTGGATGGCGAATTTTCATCAGATTCTTATAAAATGTCAGGTGATTATTTTGATTTCTTAAGTCTAAACAAATATTACCTAGTGATATGTGGGTTCATAGCTTTCATTATATTAATGAAAGTTTTGTAAATTTAAATCCCTCCTCGAATCCCCCCGCCTGTTCCACAAAATGTCTCCCGCGCCGCCCTCCCGCCTGTTCCTTCAACCATCCGTTGCCAAATCCAGCTCAAGCTCCCTGGAGCCTCAGAGTGACCAGCAGCCGGACACAGATGAGACGGTGTCAGTTTTTTCCTTGGCTGCGAGCTTTTCCGATGGGGACCTTGTAGATTTGGCCCCGGGGGCAGCCTCCACCTGTGAGAGTGAGAGGAGCGAGCCGGCAACAGTGAAGCGTTGCCGGCATTGCGGCCCGAGCGGGCTTGCTTATGAGAGGGCCAAAAATGTAAACAATTGATTCATTCATTTGTCACCTTTCAATTTGTGTTTATCGTCGTAGTTATTTTATCTTGCATTACAATCTATACCATTAACATCAAAGTGTATTTCATTAGTTGAAACTCTACCTTACCTGAGACTCAACAGTGGTTCCGGTGTGTGAATCAAACCTTGGTCCACATACATGCAACAGGTATCAAAAGTGTTTAGGAGTAATTATTATTAAATTAAGTAGTTTATTATTTATAGCTAGAAGTAAGTTAGTTAGTTAGTTTAGTTTGGATACCTGGCTTTTTTCATTCAACACAAGGTCTGACGTCTTTCTATTCTTTCTTTATTTAATATTTAATGCATAATAATCATTTTATCTATAATCTTCTATTGTTTTTATTTTAGGAAATATAACCTTCATCATACTTTAAGATTAGAACTTAGTTGATAGCTTAATTTCAATATTTTCTTAATAATAGTATATTTAGACTCTAGTTCATTTTATTATTAAAACTGTAACAAGAATCAATTTAAGTTATTTAACTTTAATCTTCTCTCTTACTGCCATAGTCAGTTACAACTATTGATATCTTTTTTCTTTATATTGGTTGATGGAGTAAAACATTTGATCATCTATCATACCAGTTATCTAGGGTTAATAGAGTCAACATGGCATCTATACTGTGGCTTTTAGTCTTTCCAATCTCTGTTATTGGGTTCTCCTACACCCGTAATATTGAAGATGGATTGACTCTGGCCACTTTTGACAACTTAGTCTTAACTAAGGATGTGTTCTCTGAATGCACTCTATCGCCTGTTAAAATTAATTGCTCTGATGGTGCCTTTGGGTTCCTGATTAGCGATGATATAAAACTTTGTAATCCTGGAGCTAGCATATGCTACAACAGATTAGGAGTGAATCCTGAACTTTGTTTAAAAAGAGGAGACCCATCTGAGCTAGTTAAACTGCATATCATTTCTATTGATGGTGTTGACTTAAATCATACTTTAGATCTGGTTCCACAGTTTGTGGATTGTGTGTTCGTTGGCACTAACGTGAAGCAAATGGATAAAATGCTGTATAAAATGACTAGATCAAAATTTCTGATAGCTGAACACTATGAAGATTGGTGCAAAGAGATTGATGATGGCATCATGACAGCAATTTCAACAAAATGTCCAGGTTTCAAATTGGTGTTGATAAGGTTTACAGTTTTTATGGCCATCTCCATGATAGTGCTATATGCAACACATCTTTTTATAAGAGTTGTCAAATTTTTAAACAAAAATTATTGTGACAAGAAGCCAACAACTCCTCTTAACAACAGAGAAGTTAGGTATTCAGCAGCTGGCAATTTAGTATCATTCATGGTTCTATTATTTGGTGTACCATTGTGTTTAGGGTGCGAAATTATTCCATTTTTGCATTCTAATATAAATCTATGCGATCAAGTGAATGTAACAGAGTGTAACTCAACATCAATGGCTTCTCTGTCCTTTACATCATTAGGACAAATAGCATGCATAGGTATCGAGAATGATGTAACCTTATCTGTTAAACTGAGCACTGAGTCTTTCGATTGTGTTGAGAGCACTCAGTACTATGTGCCAAAAGGTGAGATTGCCATATCTGAATCATGGAATTGTGATGGGTCAAATGGATGTTCAGACGGATTTAGACATGATTCATGGAATGAAATCACATTGCCACATTCCGGTGGTCTATTTCATGGTTGTAGTATATCAAATATAATTTCAAAACAATGTCATACATTAAGTTTCGACATGAGTGAGATGGAGATGTGCCAACTGATGAAATGTTCTGAAGTTATAATGAAAACTTGTTTTGAAATAAGCATGGGTAAGTCTGATAAGAAAAAACACTGTTTGGACACAAATACCTGGACTATGATTGAACCAGATATTTACGCCATGGTTTTGCATGATGATTCTCTGCACAGGTCAGTATACTCTCATTTGAAATGCTCTAGTGATAGATATCTGGTCATTCCAAATGAAAAAAATGTTCATGACAGATCTTTGGTTGGATCAATTCAGTGTTCAGGTCCTATGGTCAATGACATGTGTCATTTTGATAAGAATGATTTTTATTATTATGACTTTGAAGGAGATTTGAAGTTTAGAACTGATATGACTTATTCTAGTCAATTGCTCAAATCATCTGGTGACCTTGATAATAAATTGAATTACAACGTTAATGGATTTAGTTACATAAATTTGAGACTAGCAATTTCAAAAAAGAACATAACATCTATGCACACAACACCATCAGTTCCAATTACAAATTTATCTATCACAGGATACTCCAACTTTAAATCAGGTGCAACAATCCATTATAATTGTGGAAGCAAAACGCCCAATCATGTTATTCATTGTCCTCTAAATTTTGGATGTGTGTTGCCATGTCCAAGCTCTGGCTATAAAATGATGGTAGTTACTGCTCCATATTTTGGCTCATATAAGCAAATTTTGTGCAAGTCAAATAATATTGGAGCTCATGCCATTGTCAGGATGTCAATTAACATGTCCCTTCCTATAGTTGATTTGTTGCAATTTACTGAGGTGGATGGCGAATTTTCATCAGATTCTTATAAAATGTCAGGTGATTATTTTGATTTCTTAAGTCTAAACAAATATTACCTAGTGATATGTGGGTTCATAGCTTTCATTATATTAATGAAAGTTTTGTAAATTTAAATCCCTCCTCGAATCCCCCCGCCTGTTCCACAAAATGTCTCCCGCGCCGCCCTCCCGCCTGTTCCTTCAACCATCCGTTGCCAAATCCAGCTCAAGCTCCCTGGAGCCTCAGAGTGACCAGCAGCCGGACACAGATGAGACGGTGTCAGTTTTTTCCTTGGCTGCGAGCTTTTCCGATGGGGACCTTGTAGATTTGGCCCCGGGGGCAGCCTCCACCTGTGAGAGTGAGAGGAGCGAGCCGGCAACAGTGAAGCGTTGCCGGCATTGCGGCCCGAGCGGGCTTGCTTATGAGAGGGCCAAAAATGTAAACAATTGATTCATTCATTTGTCACCTTTCAATTTGTGTTTATCGTCGTAGTTATTTTATCTTGCATTACAATCTATACCATTAACATCAAAGTGTATTTCATTAGTTGAAACTCTACCTTACCTGAGACTCAACAGTGGTTCCGGTGTGTGAATCAAACCTTGGTCCACATACATGCAACAGGTATCAAAAGTGTTTAGGAGTAATTATTATTAAATTAAGTAGTTTATTATTTATAGCTAGAAGTAAGTTAGTTAGTTAGTTTAGTTTGGATACCTGGCTTTTTTCATTCAACACAAGGTCTGACGTCTTTCTATTCTTTCTTTATTTAATATTTAATGCATAATAATCATTTTATCTATAATCTTCTATTGTTTTTATTTTAGGAAATATAACCTTCATCATACTTTAAGATTAGAACTTAGTTGATAGCTTAATTTCAATATTTTCTTAATAATAGTATATTTAGACTCTAGTTCATTTTATTATTAAAACTGTAACAAGAATCAATTTAAGTTATTTAACTTTAATCTTCTCTCTTACTGCCATAGTCAGTTACAACTATTGATATCTTTTTTCTTTATATTGGTTGATGGAGTAAAACATTTGATCATCTATCATACCAGTTATCTAGGGTTAATAGAGTCAACATGGCATCTATACTGTGGCTTTTAGTCTTTCCAATCTCTGTTATTGGGTTCTCCTACACCCGTAATATTGAAGATGGATTGACTCTGGCCACTTTTGACAACTTAGTCTTAACTAAGGATGTGTTCTCTGAATGCACTCTATCGCCTGTTAAAATTAATTGCTCTGATGGTGCCTTTGGGTTCCTGATTAGCGATGATATAAAACTTTGTAATCCTGGAGCTAGCATATGCTACAACAGATTAGGAGTGAATCCTGAACTTTGTTTAAAAAGAGGAGACCCATCTGAGCTAGTTAAACTGCATATCATTTCTATTGATGGTGTTGACTTAAATCATACTTTAGATCTGGTTCCACAGTTTGTGGATTGTGTGTTCGTTGGCACTAACGTGAAGCAAATGGATAAAATGCTGTATAAAATGACTAGATCAAAATTTCTGATAGCTGAACACTATGAAGATTGGTGCAAAGAGATTGATGATGGCATCATGACAGCAATTTCAACAAAATGTCCAGGTTTCAAATTGGTGTTGATAAGGTTTACAGTTTTTATGGCCATCTCCATGATAGTGCTATATGCAACACATCTTTTTATAAGAGTTGTCAAATTTTTAAACAAAAATTATTGTGACAAGAAGCCAACAACTCCTCTTAACAACAGAGAAGTTAGGTATTCAGCAGCTGGCAATTTAGTATCATTCATGGTTCTATTATTTGGTGTACCATTGTGTTTAGGGTGCGAAATTATTCCATTTTTGCATTCTAATATAAATCTATGCGATCAAGTGAATGTAACAGAGTGTAACTCAACATCAATGGCTTCTCTGTCCTTTACATCATTAGGACAAATAGCATGCATAGGTATCGAGAATGATGTAACCTTATCTGTTAAACTGAGCACTGAGTCTTTCGATTGTGTTGAGAGCACTCAGTACTATGTGCCAAAAGGTGAGATTGCCATATCTGAATCATGGAATTGTGATGGGTCAAATGGATGTTCAGACGGATTTAGACATGATTCATGGAATGAAATCACATTGCCACATTCCGGTGGTCTATTTCATGGTTGTAGTATATCAAATATAATTTCAAAACAATGTCATACATTAAGTTTCGACATGAGTGAGATGGAGATGTGCCAACTGATGAAATGTTCTGAAGTTATAATGAAAACTTGTTTTGAAATAAGCATGGGTAAGTCTGATAAGAAAAAACACTGTTTGGACACAAATACCTGGACTATGATTGAACCAGATATTTACGCCATGGTTTTGCATGATGATTCTCTGCACAGGTCAGTATACTCTCATTTGAAATGCTCTAGTGATAGATATCTGGTCATTCCAAATGAAAAAAATGTTCATGACAGATCTTTGGTTGGATCAATTCAGTGTTCAGGTCCTATGGTCAATGACATGTGTCATTTTGATAAGAATGATTTTTATTATTATGACTTTGAAGGAGATTTGAAGTTTAGAACTGATATGACTTATTCTAGTCAATTGCTCAAATCATCTGGTGACCTTGATAATAAATTGAATTACAACGTTAATGGATTTAGTTACATAAATTTGAGACTAGCAATTTCAAAAAAGAACATAACATCTATGCACACAACACCATCAGTTCCAATTACAAATTTATCTATCACAGGATACTCCAACTTTAAATCAGGTGCAACAATCCATTATAATTGTGGAAGCAAAACGCCCAATCATGTTATTCATTGTCCTCTAAATTTTGGATGTGTGTTGCCATGTCCAAGCTCTGGCTATAAAATGATGGTAGTTACTGCTCCATATTTTGGCTCATATAAGCAAATTTTGTGCAAGTCAAATAATATTGGAGCTCATGCCATTGTCAGGATGTCAATTAACATGTCCCTTCCTATAGTTGATTTGTTGCAATTTACTGAGGTGGATGGCGAATTTTCATCAGATTCTTATAAAATGTCAGGTGATTATTTTGATTTCTTAAGTCTAAACAAATATTACCTAGTGATATGTGGGTTCATAGCTTTCATTATATTAATGAAAGTTTTGTAAATTTAAATCCCTCCTCGAATCCCCCCGCCTGTTCCACAAAATGTCTCCCGCGCCGCCCTCCCGCCTGTTCCTTCAACCATCCGTTGCCAAATCCAGCTCAAGCTCCCTGGAGCCTCAGAGTGACCAGCAGCCGGACACAGATGAGACGGTGTCAGTTTTTTCCTTGGCTGCGAGCTTTTCCGATGGGGACCTTGTAGATTTGGCCCCGGGGGCAGCCTCCACCTGTGAGAGTGAGAGGAGCGAGCCGGCAACAGTGAAGCGTTGCCGGCATTGCGGCCCGAGCGGGCTTGCTTATGAGAGGGCCAAAAATGTAAACAATTGATTCATTCATTTGTCACCTTTCAATTTGTGTTTATCGTCGTAGTTATTTTATCTTGCATTACAATCTATACCATTAACATCAAAGTGTATTTCATTAGTTGAAACTCTACCTTACCTGAGACTCAACAGTGGTTCCGGTGTGTGAATCAAACCTTGGTCCACATACATGCAACAGGTATCAAAAGTGTTTAGGAGTAATTATTATTAAATTAAGTAGTTTATTATTTATAGCTAGAAGTAAGTTAGTTAGTTAGTTTAGTTTGGATACCTGGCTTTTTTCATTCAACACAAGGTCTGACGTCTTTCTATTCTTTCTTTATTTAATATTTAATGCATAATAATCATTTTATCTATAATCTTCTATTGTTTTTATTTTAGGAAATATAACCTTCATCATACTTTAAGATTAGAACTTAGTTGATAGCTTAATTTCAATATTTTCTTAATAATAGTATATTTAGACTCTAGTTCATTTTATTATTAAAACTGTAACAAGAATCAATTTAAGTTATTTAACTTTAATCTTCTCTCTTACTGCCATAGTCAGTTACAACTATTGATATCTTTTTTCT
Organism: Trialeurodes vaporariorum; assembly: GCA_011764245.1. Lineage (NCBI taxonomy): Eukaryota > Metazoa > Arthropoda > Insecta > Hemiptera > Aleyrodidae > Trialeurodes > Trialeurodes vaporariorum. The sequence goes on along the minus strand of VMOF01000010.1, from coordinate 15,180 downwards.
TTATATTGGTTGATGGAGTAAAACATTTGATCATCTATCATACCAGTTATCTAGGGTTAATAGAGTCAACATGGCATCTATACTGTGGCTTTTAGTCTTTCCAATCTCTGTTATTGGGTTCTCCTACACCCGTAATATTGAAGATGGATTGACTCTGGCCACTTTTGACAACTTAGTCTTAACTAAGGATGTGTTCTCTGAATGCACTCTATCGCCTGTTAAAATTAATTGCTCTGATGGTGCCTTTGGGTTCCTGATTAGCGATGATATAAAACTTTGTAATCCTGGAGCTAGCATATGCTACAACAGATTAGGAGTGAATCCTGAACTTTGTTTAAAAAGAGGAGACCCATCTGAGCTAGTTAAACTGCATATCATTTCTATTGATGGTGTTGACTTAAATCATACTTTAGATCTGGTTCCACAGTTTGTGGATTGTGTGTTCGTTGGCACTAACGTGAAGCAAATGGATAAAATGCTGTATAAAATGACTAGATCAAAATTTCTGATAGCTGAACACTATGAAGATTGGTGCAAAGAGATTGATGATGGCATCATGACAGCAATTTCAACAAAATGTCCAGGTTTCAAATTGGTGTTGATAAGGTTTACAGTTTTTATGGCCATCTCCATGATAGTGCTATATGCAACACATCTTTTTATAAGAGTTGTCAAATTTTTAAACAAAAATTATTGTGACAAGAAGCCAACAACTCCTCTTAACAACAGAGAAGTTAGGTATTCAGCAGCTGGCAATTTAGTATCATTCATGGTTCTATTATTTGGTGTACCATTGTGTTTAGGGTGCGAAATTATTCCATTTTTGCATTCTAATATAAATCTATGCGATCAAGTGAATGTAACAGAGTGTAACTCAACATCAATGGCTTCTCTGTCCTTTACATCATTAGGACAAATAGCATGCATAGGTATCGAGAATGATGTAACCTTATCTGTTAAACTGAGCACTGAGTCTTTCGATTGTGTTGAGAGCACTCAGTACTATGTGCCAAAAGGTGAGATTGCCATATCTGAATCATGGAATTGTGATGGGTCAAATGGATGTTCAGACGGATTTAGACATGATTCATGGAATGAAATCACATTGCCACATTCCGGTGGTCTATTTCATGGTTGTAGTATATCAAATATAATTTCAAAACAATGTCATACATTAAGTTTCGACATGAGTGAGATGGAGATGTGCCAACTGATGAAATGTTCTGAAGTTATAATGAAAACTTGTTTTGAAATAAGCATGGGTAAGTCTGATAAGAAAAAACACTGTTTGGACACAAATACCTGGACTATGATTGAACCAGATATTTACGCCATGGTTTTGCATGATGATTCTCTGCACAGGTCAGTATACTCTCATTTGAAATGCTCTAGTGATAGATATCTGGTCATTCCAAATGAAAAAAATGTTCATGACAGATCTTTGGTTGGATCAATTCAGTGTTCAGGTCCTATGGTCAATGACATGTGTCATTTTGATAAGAATGATTTTATTATTATGACTTTGAAGGAGATTTGAAGTTTAGAACTGATATGACTTATTCTAGTCAATTGCTCAAATCATCTGGTGACCTTGATAATAAATTGAATTACAACGTTAATGGATTTAGTTACATAAATTTGAGACTAGCAATTTCAAAAAAGAACATAACATCTATGCACACAACACCATCAGTTCCAATTACAAATTTATCTATCACAGGATACTCCAACTTTAAATCAGGTGCAACAATCCATTATAATTGTGGAAGCAAAACGCCCAATCATGTTATTCATTGTCCTCTAAATTTTGGATGTGTGTTGCCATGTCCAAGCTCTGGCTATAAAATGATGGTAGTTACTGCTCCATATTTTGGCTCATATAAGCAAATTTTGTGCAAGTCAAATAATATTGGAGCTCATGCCATTGTCAGGATGTCAATTAACATGTCCCTTCCTATAGTTGATTTGTTGCAATTTACTGAGGTGGATGGCGAATTTTCATCAGATTCTTATAAAATGTCAGGTGATTATTTTGATTTCTTAAGTCTAAACAAATATTACCTAGTGATATGTGGGTTCATAGCTTTCATTATATTAATGAAAGTTTTGTAAATTTAAATCCCTCCTCGAATCCCCCCGCCTGTTCCACAAAATGTCTCCCGCGCCGCCCTCCCGCCTGTTCCTTCAACCATCCGTTGCAATTTCGGTGATGATCGTCACACCACGCTACAGTGTCCTCGGTTACTGTCGTCCCACAACCCCGAGAGGGCCAGGGTTGTTGAAGTAGCGAGGCGCTGCTAAAACTGCCTTAGCCGTCATCGGAGGGCGGGGTGCAACAGTACCATGGGCTGTGCGTATTGGGGGGAGCGCCATCACACTTTGCTCCACGCCACATTTTACTCGGAGCCACCGTATGCGCCTTCGGTGGGGCAAAGTGTGGGGGCGCGTCCCGCATCGCCGCCCAGGCCTCAGCTTCTTCCTCGTCTTATTCATCTTCTCCTGCCTACCGCTCTCCGTTGCCCTCTCTCGTTCCTCCGCCTAACTCCCGTCCGCTCCCATCCGTTTTCGAGGCCTCCACTAGTGCGTATCCGCCGTGCCAGTGCTACCATTATGAATTAGCACGCACGCACCACGGGTCACACTAGGGGAGGTTTCGCTCCTTCTTCCTTTTTTGTTTGGTTTTGTTCAATTTTTTTTCTTTTCTCTCGTTTCTCCGCCTAACTCCCATCCGCTCCCATCCGTTTTCGAGGCCTCCCCTAGTATCCACTATATATACATTTCTTTACTCCTCTTAAATTGAGTTAATTCACTTATTTTTAACAATTCCATTTTTCTTTAATTTTTATCAACCCCGTCGAAAATCCCAGAATTTCGAATAATTATTCTGGAGCACGACAATTAAATTGGTGTCAGGTGTTACGGGTTTTTTTTCAAAATTTTAATCTGAATCCGTTCACACCGTTCGGGATCAAAAGACCGCTCGCTTATTGAACCCGATTCATTCAAGTTCTAATTTTTTTTCTACTATTTTCTTCGTCACAAAATCAACCACGTGAAAATATTCTGTCGCATCGTTCCTAGTAAAAAAAAAAAAAAAAAAAAAATATCTTCGCCAGTGTCAAGTGTCCTGTGTCGAAAAAAAATATATATATAAACATTTCTACGTTTATCCCCGTCAAAAATGTCACCTGTATTTGAAGTAAGGATTAATACTTTTAACTTTTAAAATCTTCCTCTTCGATATCTATTCACAGTCTCATAAAAATTCGCACTTCTTCATACTGTTTTTTTTTTTCCTTTACTATAGTTGTTTCTGTTGAATATGCACAGATCAGCATTTTTATTCCTCAGACGAAATTTTCAGTTTTGTTTGGTTCCTCAAATCATCTTTAAAAGTTGCATTTAATATTGAAGAAAATTCTTCTGATTTGCTGAGAGTATAGTTCATCACCCCCTTAGACCTATAGCAAAATAATGATCGGCGAATTTCTATTTGTTGCGCTAAGATCTGCATTGCTTTTTAGACGAGGCATTTATGGATCAGATTCAAAATATTCGGAATTTAAAATATTTGGTCCCGTTACTGGAACCGAATCTTTAAAAAAGGGCACCATAAGTTTTATAGAAGCAGAAATAGCAATTTTCGAAAATTTTAATTTAAAGATATGCGAGTGCAACCATCACATTACAATCTTCCAAAATGGTAATATTTTTTTAATAGCTGTATTGAAAGTAGCTGATGGAGACGAATACAGATTTCGAACCAGCTTAATAGATTTATCCTGCAAGGCGAAAGAAAAATGCTATCAAAATGAAAAAAACGTTGCTGTGACTGAAAATTGTCATCGCCGTAACGGAGAAATTCCAGTTTCTTCCGAAGTTCAAAGTTTTAAAATAGGAATATTACTGCGGCGGTTATGGAAGGATAAGTGTAAAAACCGTAATTATGCGCCGATTACCGTGGAACTTAGTATGGTACGTTGGAGTAAAGTAAACAATATATTAACGGCCGCAGTTCCAATTATTTCCGCTTGGAAGTGCTTCAACTAGCACAGTTACATTTGCCCCGTGTTAACTTGGATACAGAGCGAATCCCAAAGAAGGGTTCTTCGCCACCGCGGACTTCCGTCTTTGAGCCTACAGCCCCCCACCCACCTTCTGTCCCAATTTCTTCCGGTCCAAAATATCGCACAATTATCCTTTCATTTTAGTAATTTGACATAATGATGCGCGGTTCCAATTTATGGCGACACCGCAACGTAAAGAGAAACCAAAAATGCGACAAACAAACTTTCAACGGAGACACAAACAGAAAATATGCGACGAACAATATGTATTATCAGCCATTCGCGGAAGAGAGTTTCTGGAGCCGGTTGGAAGAGGTCCACCGGAAATAATCTCAAGAACCACGCGCACATCAGCAAGAATGGTACTTGGGTCAGCAAAGGCTATTATGGCGACACCGCATAGAAAAGAGACACCAAATGCGACAAACAAACTTTCAACGGAGACTAACAGAAAATAAGGCGACGAACAATGTGTATTACCAGCCATTCGCGGAAGAGAGTTTCTGGAACCGGTTGGAAGAGGTCCACCGGAAATAATCTCAAGAACCACGCGCACATCAGCAAGAATGGTACTTGGGACAGCAAAGGCTATTATGGCGACACCGCAACGTAACGAGAACCAAATGCGACAAACAAACTTTCAACGGAGATAAACAGAAAATAAGGCGACGAACAATATGTATTATCAGCCATTCGCGGAAGAGAGTTTCTGGAACCGGTTGGAAGAGGTCCACTGGAAATACTCTCAGGAACCACGCGCATATCAATAAGAATGGTACTTGGGTCAGCAAAGGCTATTATGGCGACACCGCAACGAAAAGAGACACCAAATGCGACAAACAAACTTTCAACGGAGACTAACAGAAAATAAGGCGACGAACATGTGTATTATCAGCCATTCGCGGAAGAGAGTTTCTGGAACCGGTTGGAAGAGGTCCACACGAAATATTCTCAGGAACTACGCGCACATCAGCAAGAATGGTACTTGGGACAGCAAAAGCTATTGCTGACTGCCGTTGCCGACTTCCGCTTATCAAGAGAACCTCGTAGATCAGAGCAAAACGCAGCTGCATCTTTCCAACATTGTTACCGTTCTTCTCCGTGGTCGAACAAACGTCCATTGTCCTTACTCTTTTTGCCATTTCCATTTTTACGTCGAGTAAATGGTCGACAATTGTCTAACGTCGGTCAACAAACAATCATAATCGATTGAAATGTTTATTCGTTCTGTAGAGGACTGGACGTCCTGTTGTTTTGTTCAATTTTGTTTTGTTTGTTTGTTTTTTTTTTCTTTTCTCTTGTTCCTCCGCCTAACTTCCGTCCGCTCCCATCTGTTTTCGAGGCCTCCACTAGTGCGTATCCGCCGTGCCAGTGCTACCGTTGTGAAGGAGCGCGCACGCACCACGGGTCACACTAGGGGAGGTTGCGCTCCTTCTTCCTTTTTTGTTTGGTTTTGTTCAATTTTTGTTTTTGTTTTTGTTTTCTTTTCTCTCGTTCCTCCGCCTTACTCCCGTCCGCTCCCATATGTTTTCGAGGCCTCCACTAGTATCCACTATGTATACATTTCTTTACTCCTCTTAAATTGAGTTAATTCACTTGTTTTTAACAATTCCATTTTTCTTTAATTTTTATCAACCCCGTCAAAAATCCCAGAATTTCGAATAATTATTCTAGGGCACGACAATTAAATTGGTGTCAGGTGTTACGGGTTTTTTTTTCAAAATTTTAATCTGAATCCGTTCACACCGTTCGGGATCAAAAGACCGCTCGCTTATTGAACCCGATTCATTCAAGTTCTAATTTTTTTTCTACTATTTTCTTCGTCACAAAATCAACCACGTGAAAATATTCTGTCGCATCGTTCCTAGTCAAAAAAAAAAAAAAAAAAAATCTTCGCCAGTGTCAAGTGTCCTGTGTCGAAAAAAAATGTATATATAAACATTTCTACGTTTATCCCCGTCAAAAATGTCACCTGTATTTGAAGTAAGGATTAATACTTTTAACTTTTAAAATCTTCCTCTTCGATATCTATTCACAGTCTCATAAAAATTCGCACTTCTTCATACTGTTTTTTTTTTTCCTTTACTATAGTTGTTTCTGTTGAATATGCACAGATCAGCATTTTTATTCCTCAGACGAAATTTTTCAGTTTTGTTTGGTTCCTCAAATCATCTTTAAAAGTTGCATTTAATATTGAAGAAAATTCTTCTGATTTGCTGAGAGTATAGTTCATCACCCCCTTAGACCTATAGCAAAATAATGATCGGCGAATTTCTATTTGTTGCGCTAAGATCTGCATTGCTTTTTAGACGAGGCATTTATGGATCAGATTCAAAATATTCGGAATTTAAAATATTTGGTCCCGTTACTGGAACCGAATCTTTAAAAAAGGGCACCATAAGTTTTATAGAAGCAGAAATAGCAATTTTCGAAAATTTTAATTTAAAGATATGCGAGTGCAACCATCACATTACAATCTTCCAAAATGGTAATATTTTTTAATAGCTGTATTGAAAGTAGCTGATGGAGACGAATACAGATTTCGAACCAGCTTAATAGATTTATCCTGCAAGGCGAAAGAAAAATGCTATCAAAATGAAAAAAACGTTGCTGTGACTGAAAATTGTCATCGCCGTAACGGAGAAATTCCAGTTTCTTCAGAAGTTCAAAGTTTTAAAATAGGAATATTACTGCGGCGGTTATGGAAGGATAAGTGTAAAAACCGTAATTATGCGCCGATTACCGTGGAACTTAGTATGGTACGTTGGAGTAAAGTAAACAATATATTAACGGCCGCAGTTCCAATTTTTTCCGCTTGGAAGTGCTTCAACTAGCACAGTTACATTTGCCCCGTGTTAACTTGGATACAGAGCGAATCCCAAAGAAGGGTTCTTCGCCACCGCGGACTTCCGTCTTTGAGCCTGCAGCCCCCCACCCACCTTCTGTCCCAATTTCTTCCGGTCCAAAATATCGCACGATTATCCTTTCATTTTATTTATTTGACATAATGATGCGCGGTTCCAATTTATGGCGACACCGCAACGTAAAGAGAAACCAAAAATGCGACAAACAAACTTTCAACGGAGACACAAACAGAAAATATGCGACGAACAATATGTATTATCAGCCATTCGCGGAAGAGAGTTTCTGGAGCCGGTTGGAAGAGGTCCACCGGAAATAATCTCAAGAACCACGCGCACATCAGCAAGAATGGTACTTGGGTCAGCAAAGGCTATTATGGCGACACCGCATAGAAAAGAGACACCAAATGCGACAAACAAACTTTCAACGGAGACTAACAGAAAATAAGGCGACGAACAATGTGTATTACCAGCCATTCGCGGAAGAGAGTTTCTGGAACCGGTTGGAAGAGGTCCACCGGAAATAATCTCAAGAACCACGCGCACATCAGCAAGAATGGTACTTGGGACAGCAAAGGCTATTATGGCGACACCGCAACGTAACGAGAACCAAATGCGACAAACAAACTTTCAACGGAGATAAACAGAAAATAAGGCGACGAACAATATGTATTATCAGCCATTCGCGGAAGAGAGTTTCTGGAACCGGTTGAAGAGGTCCACTGGAAATACTCTCAGGAACCACGCGCATATCAATAAGAATGGTACTTGGGTCAGCAAAGGCTATTATGGCGACACCGCAACGAAAAGAGACACCAAATGCGACAAACAAACTTTCAACGGAGACTAACAGAAAATAAGGCGACGAACAATGTGTATTATCAGCCATTCGCGGAAGAGAGTTTCTGGAACCGGTTGGAAGAGGTCCACACGAAATATTCTCAGGAACTACGCGCACATCAGCAAGAATGGTACTTGGGACAGCAAAAGCTATTGCTGACTGCCGTTGCCGACTTCCGCTTATCAAGAGAACCTCGTAATCAGAGCAAAACGCAGCTGCATCTTTCCAACATTGTTACCGTTCTTCTCCGTGGTCGAACAAACGTCCATTGTCCTTACTCTTTTTGCCATTTCCATTTTTACGTCGAGTAAATGGTCGACAATTGTCTAACGTCGGTCAACAAACAATCATAATCGATTGAAATGTTTATTCGTTCTGTAGAGGACTGGACGTCCTGTTGTTTTGTTCAATTTTGTTTTGTTTGTTTGTTTTTTTTTTCTTTTCTCTTGTTCCTCCGCCTAACTTCCGTCCGCTCCCATCTGTTTTCGAGGCCTCCACTAGTGCGTATCCGCCGTGCCAGTGCTACCGTTGTGAAGGAGCGCGCACGCACCACGGGTCACACTAGGGGAGGTTGCGCTCCTTCTTCCTTTTTTGTTTGGTTTTGTTCAATTTTTTTTTGTTTTTGTTTCTTTTCTCTCGTTCCTCCGCCTTACTCCCGTCCGCTCCCATATGTTTTCGAGGCCTCCACTAGTATCCACTATGTATACATTTCTTTACTCCTCTTAAATTGAGTTAATTCACTTGTTTTTAACAATTCCATTTTTCTTTAATTTTTATCAACCCCGTCAAAAATCCCAGAATTTCGAATAATTATTCTAGGGCACGACAATTAAATTGGTGTCAGGTGTTACGGGTTTTTTTTCAAAATTTTAATCTGAATCCGTTCACACCGTTCGGGATCAAAAGACCGCTCGCTTATTGAACCCGATTCATTCAAGTTCTAATTTTTTTTCTACTATTTTCTTCGTCACAAAATCAACCACGTGAAAATATTCTGTCGCATCGTTCCTAGTCAAAAAAAAAAAAAAAAAATCTTCGCCAGTGTCAAGTGTCCTGTGTCGAAAAAAAATGTATATATAAACATTTCTACGTTTATCCCCGTCAAAAATGTCACCTGTATTTGAAGTAAGGATTAATACTTTTAACTTTTAAAATCTTCCTCTTCGATATCTATTCACAGTCTCATAAAAATTCGCACTTCTTCATACTGTATTTTTTTTCCTCTACTATAGTTGTTTCTGTTGAATATGCACAGATCAGCATTTTTATTCCTCAGACGAAATTTTTAGTTTTGTTTGGTTCCTCAAATCATCTTTAAAAGTTGCATTTAATATTGAAGAAAATTTTCTGATTTGCTGAGAGTATAGTTCATCACCCCCTTAGACTTATAGCAAAATATTGATCGGCGAATTTCTATTTGTTGCGCTAAGATCTGCATTGCTTTTTAGACGAGGCATTTATGGATCAGATTCAAAATATTCGGAATTTAAAATATTTGGTCCCGTTACTCGGGAAACCCAATCTTTAAAAAAGGGCACCATAAGTTTTATAGAAGCAGAAATAGCAATTTTCGAAAATTTTAAGTTTTAAAAATATGCGAGTGCAACCATCACATTACAATCTTCAAAAATGGTAATATTTTTTTTAAAAGCTGTATTGAAAGTAGCTGATGGAGACGAATACAGATTTCGAACCAGCTTAATAGATTTATCCTGCAAGGCGAAAGAAAAATGCTATCAAAATGAAAACAACGTTGCTGTGACTGAAAATTGTCATCGCCGTAACGGAGAAATTCCAGTTTCTTCAGAAGTTCAAAGTTTTAAAATAGGAATATTACTGCGGCGGTTATGGAAGGATAAGTGTAAAAACCGTAATTATGCGCCGATTACCGTGGAACTTAGTATGGTACGTTGGAGTAAAGTAAACAATATATTAACGGCCGCAGTTCCAATTTTTTCCGCTTGGAAGTGCTTCAACTAGCACAGTTACATTTGCCCCGTGTTAACTTGGATACAGAGCGAATCCCAAAGAAGGGTTCTTCGCCACCGCGGACTTCTGTCTTTGAGCCTGCAGCCCCCCACCCACCTTCTGTCCCAATTTCTTCCGGTCCAAAATATCGCACGATTATCCTTTCATTTTATTTATTTGACATAATGATGCGCGGTTCCAATTTATGGCGACACCGCAACGTAAAGAGAAACCAAAAATGCGACAAACCAATTTTCAACGGAGACACAAACAGAAAATATGCGACGAACAATATGTATTATCAGCCATTCGCGGAAGAGAGTTTCTGGAGCCGGTTGGAAGAGGTCCACCGGAAATAATCTCAAGAACCACGCGCACATCAGCAAGAATGGTACTTGGGACAGCAAAGGCTATTATGGCGACACCGCAACGTAACGAGAACCAAATGCGACAAACAAACTTTCAACGGAGATAAACAGAAAATAAGGCGACGAACAATATGTATTATCAGTTATTCGCGGAAGAGAGTTTCTGGAACCGGTTGGAAGAGGTCCACTGGAAATACTCTCAGGAACCACGCGCATATCAATAAGAATGGTACTTGGGTCAGCAAAGGCTATTATGGCGACACCGCAACGAAAAGAGACACCAAATGCGACAAACAAACTTTCAACGGAGACTAACAGAAAATAAGGCGACGAACAATGTGTATTATCAGCCATTCGCGGAAGAGAGTTTCTGGAACCGGTTGGAAGAGGTCCACACGAAATATTCTCAGGAACTACGCGCACATCAGCAAGAATGGTACTTGGGACAGCAAAAGCTATTGCTGACTGCCTTTGGGTTCCGCTTATCAAGAGAACCTCGTAGATCAGAGCAAAAATGCAGCTGCATCTTTCCAACATTGTTACCGTTCTTCTCCGTGGTCGAACAAACGTCCATTGTCCTTACTCTTTTTGCCATTTCCATTTTATGTCGAGTAAATTGGAGACAATTGTGTAACGTCGGTCTACCGTTCTTCTCCGTTGTCGAACAAACGTCCATTGTCCTTACTCTTTTTGCCATTTCCTTTTTTATGTCGAGTAAATTGGCGACAATCGTGTAACGTCGGTCAACAAACAATCATAATCGATTGAAATGTTTATTCGTTCTGTAGAGGACGTCCAACTCAAGTAACTGAAACGAGCAAGAGGAGTTCCGTAATGCATTTTGGAACCCTCTCCTGCCCGTATAAACGAAAACCGAGACAGGCTGACGGACGCTTAATATTTTTCCCTTGCGAGCGGCGACTAAGTCAGTACAAGACCTGCAACGCTCGTCTTCCGCCCTGTTCAATCAGTGCTCTCTGCGGTTCGCGCCTTCTCTCTCCGCATGCCCCCCACCTATCACGCCTAAACCTTTCTGATTTTCATCCTCCACCCCTTCCCCTCATCCATCAAGCTTGAAATCCTTTCTGGTTCGAGTTCATTCATTTACTTCTCCTCTTCCCCTCACCTCTCTAGCCTACACCCTGCACCTTTCATCGACTTCATTCATCTATTTAATTTATTTGTCACCCTAATTTATTTGAGTCAAGGAAACAAAATAAGAGGAATTGGAATTTGACAAGAGTTTAAACTTCAGCGGAAAACTTGCCGAAAGTGTCAATAATACATAAAAATAGTCACACTGTGTGTGTACACATCCAATCATCCCCCCCCCCTCATCCAATAATGCAAGATGAAAATGATTCGGGAGCCTTGCAGAAAATTATCTTTGAACATGTTTCTGATTTCAAATAGAGTTGTACAAAGTTATTTGAGATTGACGACCTAACAAGATGCTCTGAAGGTAAGTCTGCGACGCTCAAGAAAGGAGAAAGAACCGTTTGCCTGTTCTTCGATAAAAATAATGCAACTGTGAGCTGTTTTTAGTCTGCCGTTTAGAAAACAAAATTGGATTTAAAAAAAGGTCCGTCTCACTCACTCTCTCGTGGTTTCCCGTAAGAAAAAGGATCCGAATTTTCAACTGCAAATTCATGCATCTAAACAAACGGTTTGCGCAGATTTTATTGCACCAACAGATTCCACGTACCCAGAGCGTCGCGTCACATGCAATCTAGCAACGCTATATTTCCCCATTTAATTCCATTCAAAATATCAATTCAAGGTTAGATCGATATTTTTCATGCTTTTAAATGAACAAAATTAGACGTTGCCAGATTGCACCCGATGCCACTACACGTATGTACCTGAGAGTAAGTTAACGCTTCAACAAAATGTTCGAAATATCGCGCATTGTTAATTTACTAATACATTTTTTTATCGAAGGAAATCCTATGTTTTGTCCTTGATGTTTCACTGCCTGTTTCTTATGGCCGCGGGGAAATGGGAGCATTGATAACATGACATGTGCGTTAGGGTGACTCTTATTTTTGAAAGTTTCGAAAAGTTAACCTCCAGTTCTCTCAAAACGTGCTATGAGGCATAAAATCAAGAATATTTGTCGAAAAAAAAAATTAAATTTTTTTTTAGAGGTCTCTCAAGCGGCGTAAAGGGCGTAAGTGAAAAATTTGCAACTACAGCAATAGTTAGTCGATTTCTTATGGAAAATGCAATAATGCTGTCCTTTAGGACAAAAATTTTCGTCCGTTTGACCGTATATTGAAGCGTATAGCGGGAAAATGGCAATTAGGGGGGCGCAATTGCAAGTTTGCGCGCGCGCGAGGAGCTTAGCGGCGCGGCGCGTAGCCGCGGGCCCGGTCAGCACGTTGAACGATCGTCGCGCGCACAGTTGGTAGGCAGATTGATAATGGATATTCTCTACTTACGTGCAAAGGCGTATTGTGCGCTATTTTTCACCTCATTTAGAAAAATGTGGTCAAATTATTAACTGCGGATACAATGCCACAGAAACAGAAAAATGAAATTTTTAGTGGTAACGTTGCCTTGCTGTATTACAAAATGAAAAATAAAAAAATTTAAACACAGTCGTCAAAAAAAAATAAAATTAAGACTTTTTACAGTGTAAAAAAAGGGGTGTCGGGTACTGGTGCAATCGGCTACGGGGGGGTACCTTAGAAAAAACAAAATTTTCGCACAACTGAAAAGGTTTAAAAAAAGAAATTTTAGAATATTATAATTTTTTTCAAGTCAGGGACGGAAATTTTTCTGGAGGGTTTTCCCTACATTTTTAGTAAAAGGGGTTGCTATTTTGCAAAAAGCCTAAAAATCTTTTCTTTGGTCGTTACTTTATACTTTACTTAATTCTCACTCTAATAAAATTAAAAAAATTTGAAAAGTCTTGAAAGAACAGAGTTTTTTTGTGCATTTGTTTCGATACTTGGCCCCCTGCGAAAATCAATCATGATAAATTTGAAAAATTGGGTTCATCATGCCCAATACTTTCCCAAAAAATTTTTTTATGCATTTTTGTATTTTTTAAATAAGTACTGGGAGACGTAAATAATGCATAAAATTTCGGTGGAGTCCGTTCCGTGACGTGAGTCGTGATATGTGGTCCCTCTGTACCCCAGCATAACTTTTGCACAATAGGCCAAATGTACTTCCTATAATAGACAGCATAATAAAATAAACACTTACCTTGTACTTTCAAACCCTTAAAACCCTTTTAAAAAACAAAAAAGGTGCGATCAAAGCAAAATATAGATTTAACGTGAAAAATAAAAATTAAAAACAAAAATTTGTAAAAAAAAATAATCGTATGGGTACAATAAATTATCATAGACTTTGACCGCACAAAATATTACCAAAAAGTAAAATATTTTCCCTCAAATCCGACTTTTAGATCACTACCACAATCACGGACAACACAAAAAATTGTATGCATTTACGTCTCCAAGCTACATTATTTAAGAAAAAAAAAATGTCATAATAATATGTTCTTTAGGATAGTATTGGGCATGATAGATCCAACTTTTTCAAAATTACATATTGACTTTTCGCAGCGGGCCAAGTATCAAAAAAAAAAAGCATCAAAAATTCTGCTTCATTAAGATTTTCCCCAATTTTTTTAAATTTCATTAGAGGAAAATTTAAAGTAAAGTATAAAAGTAACGACCAAAGGAAGATTTTAGGACTTACGCAAATACAACCCATTTCACTAAAAATGTGGGAAACCATCCAAAAAAATTTCCGTCCATGACTTGAAGAAATTAAAATTCTAAAATTTCTTTTTTAAAACCCTTTTCATTTCAAAATTTATTTTATTCTAAGGTAGCCCCCAGAGCCGACTTGCACCAGTACCCGACACCCATTTTTTTCACACTGTAAAAAGTACTTGAGATTTTATTTTTTTTTGACGACTGTGTTAATTTATTTATTTGTTCATTTTGTAATACAAAACAAGGCAACGATTACCACTAAAATTGCATTTTTCTTTTTCTGTGTGCATTGTATCCGCAGTTAATAATTTGACACACATATTTTCTAAATGAGGTGAAAAATGCGCACAATACGCCTTTGCACGTAAGTAGAAAATATCCATTATCAATCTGCCTACCAACTGTGCGCGCGACGATCGTTCAACGTGCTGCCCGGGCCCGCGGCTACGCCCCGCGCCGCTAAGCTCCTCGCGCGCGCGCAAACTTGCAATTGCGCCCTCCTAATTGCCATTTTCCCGCTATACGCTTCAATATACGGTCAAACGGACGAAATTTTTGTCCTAAAGGACAGCATTATTTCATTTTCCCTAAAAATCGACTAACTATTGCTGTAGTTGCAAATTTGCACTTACGCCCTTTACGCCGCTTTAGAGACCTCTAAAAAAAAATTTAATTTTTTTTTTTGACAAATATTCTTGATTTTTATGCCTCATAGCACGTTTTTAGAGAACTGGAGGTTAAATTTTTGAAATTTTTAAAAATAAGAGTCACCCTAATGTGCGTGTTATATCTTGGGAAAGTTTCGACACGAGGAGAGGTTAGGATGATTGGGTGTTTTGAATATCATGGTGGTGATATGCGCATGAAATACAAGGCAAAAATTTGTTCTTCGTTCGATATAATTTTGATTGGAAAATTACTTGTGATCTTTCAAGACGTAAGTTGAAGTGAAAAGATACTTCGAGGTACCTACGTAAAAATTTAAAAGCTGCAATAAAATTTGAGAAAATGGTCGTTCATTAGTACCTACAAATTTGCATTCGAAAATGTACATCCAATTTCTAATGTGTAGCTTCACGAGCGTGAGCGAGAAAGAAATTTGTTTTGATCCCAATTTTTATCGTGACGTCATCATCAACCGGGCTATTTTTTAAAATTTTTGTTTAAAAACGCAAACTTGTTAAAAAGGATCCGTATACAGGCTGATCGGAAGTACCTTCAGCCCCCATTTTTAAATTTGGAACCGATATTCACCTTTACCCAACTTTTTTTTCAAATATCTGGGTAGGATTACGAAACCGGGAATAAAACTGTGGCTTCTTTTCCCTTTTTTACATTCCC
>VMOF01000008.1:0-24383 GCA_011764245.1 Trialeurodes vaporariorum | reverse complement strand
ATACATACGCTATTTCAGACGCTCCAAAAAAATATTCAACGCCCTTAAATCAACTAACTTGGATTAAATAGCCGTTTTTAACTATGACAAGCCACCTTTACACGCACGATCTTTTAAAAAGTGATTCTGTCAATAGTTGGGCGCGAAATTCGAAGATGCGAGCCAAATAAAGCGAAAACCCGTTTAACTCAGCAACCCGCTTAACTCAGCACAGTTCCGCAGTCCTGATCGAAAATGACTTAGCGAGGTTTCACTGTAGTAAACAAGAAATTGTTCTGTGAATGTTTCCTACAGCAAGCAAGATCTAAAGGAGAATTAAAGAACCTACCAAAAGCTCAGGAGGCCCGTCTTCAGCGTCTTCTGTTGACTGTTCTTCTCCAATCTTACTCAAGTCCCAAACGTGGAGTCGACGATCTGTACCGCTGGATGCTAAGATTGTTTCATTATGCGGAGACCATTGGACCTGGTAAAAAATTAAAATTAGGAATTCAAAAATAATGTAAAGCAATTTTATTGATTCATAACAAATTTTTTGAATAATTAACAAAGGATCCATACATTTTTTATGGTCCAAAGTTTTCAAAAAGTGTTCATTACACGGCGGAAAAACATACTTGGCTAAACTACCCCGAGTTAGATCTTACAAGTACCTTTAGTTATTTCTAATTTTTCAAGCAAATTGACAAAGCTCCCAACAAGTAAAAAAGGAATGCATAGTTTAGAAGGTCTAGGAGAGACAATTTTCTATAAATGACTTGAATGAAATGAAAATTTACATCCCACAGGATTTTAAACCAGCAATTTATGAATTTAAAGTTGCGTGATTTCCTTCAACTAGAACCCAAGAGTCAAAATGCTTAAAAAACAGCTCAGCAGATGCAAGTTTAAGGATTAAAAACTTGCTTGATTCCTAATGCAACAATAACCCAGAGAATGACTCTAAGAAGAAAAGTAATTATTTTTGATTGAGATTACAAAAAAAATGTCTGGCTATTTGGATGATATTCTGAATTAGAAATTAGATAGATAGATAGATAGAATCCGTCTGTCGCCCCAGCTGCAGTCTTAGCTCTTATGCGGGTCTTTCACCGCGAACGACACACTTCTGCGAGGCTCCTTCATACCCATTCAAACCATTTGGTCAAGCGAGGATGTCAGTGGAACTGATCATCATCCAATGTCATGTTAGTTGATAGGCACTCAACTCCCATGTAAAGACTCACTTGGCAAATTGTTCGCACGGAGTCAAAGCATTCAACGAGTTTGGGGGAAAGACAGGGTGCAAGGATGGGAAAGAGCACGGTGGACTCCGCTACATGCAGTAGATCCTGCGCAGGAAAGGACTTGAAACAAAAAAAAACAAAAAATACAAATCTTACTTGGAAAATTTCATCCTTGTGCGATTCAAAGGAATGTAGTTTTAGTTTAAGGTTTCGGAGATCCCACAATGCAACGGTCTGAAAAATAAAATTAAAAGTTTGATGGTCAAAATGATGAAGGTAAAAAAACACTTCTATGATGGCAATTATGACATTTATAATGTTTTAGCTATGTTCCACTTGGAAACAGTAAATAAATATGAAGTAAAGATATACTGAAATTTTATCATGGATGTTAAAAAAGCTGGGATTTTACTCAGCTGAGAATATTCCTGATTATTAAAATACTAGGCGCAAGTTCCTTGAATCTAAAATTTTGAATACAGCATAGAACAGATTAACCCTTTCCGGTCCAAGGGCGAGCTGTAGTCGACAAAATTGATCTATGGGATGCGCTCCATTGTCAACCGCAGCTAAACACACACATAGTTTGTGAAAAAATGCATTTTGTCTATCCGTGAAATAAATTATCATTCAAAACTCTTAAAAACATAATTTTTCTCCAATTTTACATGGAATACAGGAAGGTTGACCTCAAAGTGAAGTTGACATGGTTCCATTACAGGGAGGTTTAAGTTTCAGTTTGAAGCGAGGAGGAAAGTAAGAGAATGGAAAATGTGCAAAGAGTCATGACATACCTTGTCAGCACTTCCAGTGGCGAGAATGAACTCCGAGTAAGGGTTAAATGACAAACAATTCACTTCTGCAGTATGCGCATCCACCGTGTGAGATGGTTTGCTTGTATTGTTTGACCTAGTATCCCAAATCATTAGTTTCTGATCATCAGCAACCGAACCAAACAACGATTCGTGTAACAAATGCCAAGCTACATCCTGAAATAAACAGAAAAATAAAACCAAGATTAGATTGCAACAACTAAAATAAAGTTTTCCAGCCAGTTTCGGTTCATTTTACTTTGATATATTTTTGAGCAATTTTTCACACAAATAAAGGAATAGATTATAGAACTGGATCATTTTTGGTATCAGGCTCCGACAAGTAGCTGTGCCTAAGTCTGAAACTCAACAAAATGCATTAGTGCGAAGTCAGTTTATCAGCAAGGAGTCTAACCTCTTAGCTGACCAACTGCTTATATGTACAAGCACCAAATTCAACAGTTAATTGGTTTTTCTCCCCGACGATGAGTTAATATTTGATAAGTCATTATGGGAGTCAAATTCTGAAATCCAAGTTCAAACAAAGTCTAAAAACTACTGTAAATTCAGTTTCTCATTCAACATATTTTCTTGAGAAGAATTGCACTAATGATATTTCGCAAATCAGATGACAGAAAGTTCTTTCACACACAGATACAAAACGGGATAGTAAAAAACAGTTGTCACAAGCGCTGACCAAACCATTGTTTCAGAGGAGGAATTGCACTAACCTCGACGACAGCTGTGTGACCAGTGAAAATAGTTTTTGCATCAATGATGCGATTATCTTTTGGTGTTGCATTTATATCCCATAAACAAATAGTGTGATCATCTGATGCACTGAGTAAATATCCATTGAGATTTGGATTCCAGGATAGACCGTAACCTTCTTTCTGATGACCTCTGAGCCTGTCAACCAAACAGGAAAAGGGACAGTTATAAAAATGAAAAAGGGGGGAAGAGAGAAATTGCGAGTTGAAATTTGTTGGAACAGCTTGCAAAATATGCTTACGATCACTATAGTAAATCTCAGAGTTGAGCGATCTTGTGACACAAGTTTCCAAATACAGCAGTCAAATTTTGTTAAAAATTAATAAGATTTCAATCCATCCACTTTATGGGTATGGAATGTTAACACTTCTCTCTCTGATGTTGGATGTATCCGACGAATAAAAAGTTGAGTCCACTCTGATGTTAGATACATTCGACTACCTCCACAAGTGGTGAGCTCTGACGGATTTTAGGGATACTAATAAATCGTGAATCTTCTCCATAAGCATGTTCTATGGACTGTAGTGTGAACTTTCAGTATTGTATGAAAAATAGCAAGAAGTACACAGAGCTGGTAAGTAAATATTACAGAGAGTGGAAAGAGTCGAATCGACTGTCAAAGTATGCAAATTTGTTGATTTAAAAAAAAAAAAAAAGAAAGTAATACAAGGGGAGTGTCAGGTTTGTCCGCCGCCGATTTTGATGAAATTTACGCCAAAATGTAGCTTATGTGATACTGATACACGATTCATTGTCAAACCTCGCCCCCCGGCCCCGCAAATGCCCCCTAACATTTTTTTGAAATTCGGGATTTTCGGGCAAAATTGGCATGCGCGCTTAACTTCAGGATTTTCCAATGTCCCTTCATCCGAGCTGCGTAGCGCAGTCAACTACGGCGCCACCCTACTGATAGTGAGGTACACGGATCGTATCCCACGTTCGACGATTAACTTTTTACGAACGCCGTTTTAATTTTCTTACCTTTTTAACGATATTTCATAAAGAAGCACGTACACCGAAATAAAAACCAACAAAAAAAATTTTGAAGAAACAAAGGAAATAACAAGTAATCAAATGTTTAGTTAATCAAGCAACCACATAATGAAGAGAAATACAACTCACCAAATATCTTGCAGACGAGGAAAACATTTTTACAGAGCTACACAGGTTTTTCACAAGTGGAAGAAAATTTTTCAATAAACACACAGAAAAACCAAAATTATTGTAAATGTGACATTAAACTTTGAGAAGAGAGCAAATAGGAAAAAGGTATTTCAAATATTGTTTATCAATACTTTTAATAATAATAATAATGTTTGTGTTTGTGTTTATTGAAAATTTTGCTTCAGCTCGTCAAAAACCTGTGTAGTTCTGTAAAAATGTCTTCCTCGTCTGCAAGATATTTGGTGAGTTGTATCTCTCTTCATTATGTGGTTGCTTGATTAACTAAACATTTGATTACATGTTATTTCCTTTGTTTCTTCAAATTGTTTTTGTTGGTTTTTATTTCGGTGTATGTGCTTCTTATGAAATATCGTTAAAAAGGTAAGAAAATTAAAACGGCTTTTGTAAAAAGTTAATCGTAGAGCGTGGGATACGATCCGTGTACCTCACTATCAGTGGGGTGGCGCCGTAGTTGACTGCGCTACGCAGCTCGGATGAAGGGACATCGGAAAATCCTGAGGTTAAGCGCGCATGCCATTTTTGCCCAAAAATCCCGAATTTCAAAAAATGTTAGGGGGCATTTGGGGGGCCCGGGGGGCGAGGTTGACGATGAATCGTGTATCAGCATCACAAAGCTACATTTGGCATAAATTTCATCAAAATCGGCGGCGGACAAACCTAACACCCCCCTTGTTAGTGCAGCACTAAGAAAAAATTTTAACACATTCACTACCAACGTGTTTGCAATGTTGGATCTCTAAGCCCGAGAGAAATTTGAAAACAAACAAACAATTAGTACCCGGGAAGAGACTACGCAGCAATACAGATTTACAGTGCGCTCCCCCAAAAAACAGACCTTCCGCAAATCAACCATCATATCTTGAATTCATGAAAATCAAAATGTATGCAAAGAACCAATAAAGATTCTTTGAAGGTTGTTAGATGGTGGTCATTAAAAATTTTTAAAGTACGAGAAAAGACATGAACAGACAGACCATGAGAAAACATAAAGGTAAAAAAAAATACCTAAGATCTGGTAGACATTCTCCATTTGGGTCAGGTTTTGAGGGGTGTTTTGTGTAATCAAAAACAAGAACATCACTAGAGGGAGTTTTCGTGGCAAACACACGGTTTTTGGGGCATGTAAGGGGCCCGATTCACTTCTCCTTCATGATTGATCTTAATTTCTATTTCAATTTTTCCGCTGACTGAACCAAATCCACCGAATTCTAAGAAAATGAATAAACATGAATTAATTTACCACAAAGCTAAAAAAATAAATCACAGAGAAAACATTGACACCTACTCAGAGGAGCATCACAAGCGCCAATTTATCAAATTAACAGGAGACAAACGAAACACTTTTATTATCGCTAAAAGTAAAATTTCGACCAGAATTTGGAATGGACTTTTTAGTGGATTTTTAATGCAACATTGCAAAACGTCAAGAAATAAAAAACGCTGGCTTTGTGATACGACTGCTTTAGACACTCCAGAGCTCTTGTGATCCCTTAAGGGAAATTTGTGATCCTCATTGGAAACCTCCCCTCTGAATGTCGGGGGTTTGCTGATTCTCACCAAGTTACTTTTGTGATACATTTTTCCTGCATAGTGGCAAAGAGAAAAAATCTACGGCACTTGTGATACCAACTTTCAAGCAATTATTTTTCAATATTTTTTTTTTTTCTGTCACATAGATAATTACATGCTCATAATCAGTGATCTTACTAGGGAAAATTTTTCAGGGGGCATCTTGCCTGAGGAAAAATTTTTTAAAGGGCAAACAATATTTATTTTTGAGGCCAGAAATTTTTAAAATTTTTTTAAGTTAGAGAAAATGGACAAAAACTTTAATGTTCTTTTATCTAAACAGCAGTAGCTCAGTTACAGAGTGCGTGGGAAAAAAATTAGAGGCAAATTTAAAAAAAAAAAAATGAACAAAAAACTCAGTGGTCACCTTTAATTAGAGCCCTTTCTTCTTGGGGGGGCCGTTGGTAATTTTTGAAGCGCGTTACGCCAAAGCCCCCTCAAATAAGAACACTGCTTCACACTGGAGTAATTGAACAGCAAAAAACCCGCCCATACCTCAGTACGGATAAATATGGCACTTGTGACACTCTTCCCGGGAGTTTAAAAGTAGAGTCAAATTTAAAAATATCTCATAAAAGGTACACACAAAAGCAAGAAAAATTTTTAGCATGAGAAACCTGCAGCTTATTTCCCACTTGTTTCAATTAAGCATAAAGCAAGAAATTTTACAAACCTCCTTTCTCGTTGTCATAGTGGGAAGCATCAAACTGCGCATCTTCACTGGGTAGCTGAACACTAGCAATCAATAGGTGGTTTTGCTCATCGGACGTGTGAGTTCCCAAAATTAGACGATGGATTGAGTAGTCTTTACCTTCTGGCCTGTAAGAATCAAGAACGTTCAGTATACTAGAAATTGAGTACTTGAGATGAAACATTTGTTGACTAAAGTGGCAAAAGGGTGACTGGTTACAATGGCTTTTAAAAATTAATAAGTGCATTAAAAACTGACTGCAACTCTTTAAAGTCTAACTAAGAAGGAATTTTCCAAACATGAGCCCCTTTCACACACACACCTACAAAGTGGTTTACAGCACTTTGAAGGAAGTGAGCTTTGATTGATTCCTGTATATCAGGTGCTCCAAGTTTTGCTGCAAAGATTAGCATTGCCGACCATTTAGCGAGCTTTCCCTGCAGCTACAAACTACTTAAAACAACCGACACCACAAGGCACCGGTGGGGGGGGGGCAAAGGGGGCTCCAATAGCCCCCAGACCTCTGATTTTTAAGGGTGGAGGGGAAGGGGGGAATAATTGTCAGTATAACGCTCATCAGTGCAAGAGCAACCCCCTTTCCCAAAAAAAAATCCTGCGTACGCCACAGGACATAAGAAGTGATCAGTTAGAAGGATTTTCTTAGTGAAAGAGGCAATCCTTCAAAGTTTTCACAATAGCAATTGCTAAATAGATAAATTAAATTATTGAAAGTGAACCAATCGATGAAACATTGACAAAAATTTGCTGAATCGTCTGAAAAGCAAAATCACAGAATAATGCAATCAGAACGGAAACTCCCATGAGAGCCTACGGAAGCAAGTTTGGAATTTAACAGCACCAATAAGCATGCTGTGGTCCTACATCCCAACCTGGCGGAAGTGGTTGATTTGGGTTGAAACTCATTCATTTATGTATATTCTGGAAAGAAATGTTAGTTTCTGGCTTCGCTTTTATTCTACTGGCATTTCAGAATGCAAATTTCACGAATCATGTCCTACATTTTTTTTTTCGCCCGCGAATCCAGATGTAAACATCCTTTATCCCAACATGGCGGACGCGGAATGCATTTGCTTCAAAATCCGACAGAGTTTCCGTTCTGGTTGTATTATTCTGTGGCAAAATATTACCTGGTAACATCAGGAAGCCACTGAGCAGTCAAAGAGGGCCATTCCAAAGCATGCGTCATTACCAAATCGTACAGGAACGGAGTATTCTTTTTTCCCTATTTTATATTCTTCGTTAATCACACGTTCTTCAACGGCATCATCAAAAGTTTCTACAAAATAAGAAAGCTCGAATGTAATAAAGATGAAGGTTGCTAGTAAAATTGAACTTTTTTAGAGGTTCTACTCCACTTTGAGGAAACTGTAAAATTCATAAACTTTTCAGACCTAGAAGCAGCACAGACAGTTAGAGAACATTCCTGACCATGGAGCTCACCTCGATGAGACAAGTTTTGGTGCAGTTTAACTTGATAAAGTTCAGAGAGGTGCTCAGATAATGGGGCTATTGCACACTTTTGCTATAAGCGATTTAATAGTAGATTATGGCGTAAAAACCTCAAAAATAACGATGGCGGCACTAAAAACTTCCAAAATCCACTCCAAAACTCAATAAACGCAGTTATTTGCGCGAGCGTAATGGTGGCCGAAGGCACTAACAATGGGAGATTCCTATCTTAATTTCGTCACTCTTTCTATGCTGACAAGGATGTTTGGGAAACTGTTCCTCGCGGTTAGAAGTCATCTGAAAATTTAAAACTGCCGTAAATGTAATGTTTCACTTAGTGGCGTAAAATTTGAGATTCGTTTTGAGGGGAGGGGGTAGCAAATAGTCCGATACTTTAGGGAATCTGGGGGTTCACTTTCCAGTAAAAGGAGGCCTGGGGGTAATCCTCCGGAGAAATTTGAACATTTAGGTTCTCTCAGATATATTTTAACCAATTGAATCTTTCAAAAATAATACCAACCAACAAACAGAAGTTAGTAGACTATATTTTCTTTGTTTCATTGACAACAGAGGAATTTTTCACTTTAGATTTACTTTAGGCGCAGTTCCAGGGTAAAATAGAGCCACTCATTCTTGCCATTTTTGCTTCTCGATTCCTGTTAATTATTCCTTTCTTTCTTTATTTTGTTGTATTTTTCCATCTTTTCTTTTCACCCTCCCTGTTTTTCCCTCCTTTTTCATCAATTATGGGGGGGGCAAAATGATACTTTGCCCCCCCTTCTCAAATATTGGAGGGGCAAAAAGGTCATGCCCCCCCCCCCCCCCCTAAGATTACGCCACTGAGAGTGCTTGAGTCGTAGCTTCCAGCTACCTGTACGTACATACGGACCTAAAATGACGTATAGTGACCTAATACGGACCTATAATGTTTCCAATGTCGCAGACTGTTCATCGCTGTTCGTAATTTAGTGGCGCGGCGTAACATCAGCAAGGCCAGCACTGCGGCCCCGAGAGAGACATTTTTCAGGTTCAATACTTCCCAGGTAAAAATGGTCCATAAAAATCCTTGACCAAATCTCCACTCCATGAAATTTGTATTTCCATGAAGTCATAAGGATCTGCATGAAAATGTATGGAAATCCACAAGGAATTACAACGATTTTCTGTACAATTTTATAGATATCCCTAAGATTTCATGGAAATCCACATTGCATGGAGATTCAGTCAAGGATTTTTATGGACCATTTTTACCAGGGTTACGAGCGAAATTTGGTTTCAGGGCTCACTTAGATACCAACTCATTCCTAGGTAGTCGTGTAGGTTACTTCACCCTCATTTTTATTCTTCTCATCCAAGGATTCGTACCCTCTAACGTTTATGGTACCTAGTGAAAAGGAAGGACAAGATATAAACAAAATCTTGCTTGGTTGAATTTTTGAAGGACATGATAATTTCGATTCCGAAATTAGAGGAGATTCTGTGGCAAATGTGGAAAGGATCTCTTCGTGCGGTGTGACGCCCGCTGGCCCGCTTTGGTCAAAGCCATAAATAAGCGTTTACTTTTCCACCTTCAACGTTGATTGTATACGCCTTTGTTTGAAACGTGTCGTATCCAAAAGGTAGAGAATTCCATAAATAATAATTGACTAATCGCATTAATTGCTTTACACATTTCTTACTCGTCGTGAAATCTGTCAACGCTTCGCTGTCCGGAGCATTTGTCCATCATCCGCCCGACGTTCGCGTGACGCTTGACCTTGAGAAAAAGTGACCGTACGTTTGATTCCGTGAGTGGACAGAAATGCCGGTCAATTATAGCTGCAACACCTTCATTTTTATTATCTCATCTTTGTATCTGGACCTTTTGTTGATGCAAGGATTGCAAGGTGCTACGTTTTTTTTTATTACTTTTTAAAACGCACGACTTATTTATATCCTTTTTTTTTGTTGTCTTTGCCAATCCGTAACGAGCTAGTTTCGTTGTGCTTTCTTTAAGACTCATCAGAGGTAACCATTTTCTTGTTGAGTATGAGCAGGGGTGTCCACAAGGGGGTACCGTGACGAGCTACTCGTCACTAAAATTTTGGGGGGGAGGTATTTTTTTTATGAAGTTCCGTTTTTTTTTTGTTTTTTGTTTTTTTTGTTTTTTTTTTTGTTTTTTGGTTTTACTACGATAAGACTCCCTTAAAATTAAGCCCTCCCCCCAACGAGCAACCCTCCCAACGAGAACCCCCCACCGAGCCCCCCTCCCCTCGAGAGGCCCGCCCCTAACCGAGCGCCCCCCCCCCCCCAACGAGGTACAACATATAAAAATGGTGAATGGTGATGGTCGTTCCATTTTTTAGGGGGAAGGGTACTTTTGTTGGGATGGAGGGCTAATCGTTGGGGGGAGGACTTTTTCGTGGGGGGAAAGACTTTCTCGGGGGGGGGAGAGACTTTCTCGTGGGGGATGGACTTTCGGGGGGGAGGGCTTTTACTTTGTGGGAGGCTTATTCGTTTAGTAAAAAAGAAAAAAACTTAACCGAACTTCATAAAAATTACCTCGTTAAGAAGAGGCCATTCGTTGAGGGGGATGGGGGCTTATTCGCTGGGGGGAGGCTTATTCGTTGGGGGGGGAGGCTTATTCGTTGGGGGGAGGCTTATTCGTTGGGGGGAGGCTTATTCGTTGAATAATGAAATGAAAGAAACTTCACCATTATTACGTTGTACATACACCCCTCGGTGACCCCCCCCCCCCCCCCGTGAATATTCCATGGCTCCTTCATCCACATTCTTTTTGACTCTTCTCCCTCCAATTATCATGAGTCGAGAGCAACGATTTCATGCAGGCAAAATCGAAAATATATTCGAGCATTTCAATTTTACTGTAGTGAAAATACCGTAAAATTCAATCTGAAGGTCAGGAAAATTGAAAAAATTTTCCGGGGGAGGGCCCCCGGACCCCCCTCTCGGTGAGCCCCTTGGTGAATATTCCATGGCACCTTCAACCACATTTCACCTGACTCTTCTCCCTCCAATTATGAGTCGAGAGCAAAGATTTCGTGCAGGCAAAATCGAAAATATATTTGAGCATTTCAATTTTACTGTAGTGAAAGTACCGTAAAATTCAATCTGAAGGTCAGGAAATTGAAAAAAATTTCCGGGGGAGGGCCCCCGGACCCCCCGCTTGTCCTGAGGGGTATTCCATACCCCCCAGACCCCCCGGAGTTTGAGTCGTACCAAATCCCCCCCCCCCAAGACAAATTTCTTAGTGCGCCACTGAATATCCGACGTCATTCTCTCTAAGGCATTGCCAGTATTCAAAGAACCGGTCAACTTAAAGAATCAGAAGGAAGAGGAGACGAAAAAAAAATAGCAGGAGAAGATAGAGAAGAGGCCGATGTAGATGTAATGGAGGTAGACGAGGAAAGACACACAGATGTCACCGATGATGAAAGCAGAGGAAGAGTGGATGAAATTGAAAGAAAAACGGTTAAGAAGAGCACCACCACAACCGAGTCATGGTTTGAGAGAGGATTTTTAAAACCGTTCCGCCCGGCATCTCAACTGCCCAGTTATCCAACTTTGGAGCTGCTCTATACAATATTGATTACACTTCCGGTAACCAGCTGCTCCACGGAGAGAATTTTCAGTAAACTAAAAATTGTAAAAAATAAACTCCGATCAACCATGAAAAATCCCTGGCTTGAAGGACTTATGATACTATCGTCTGAGGCAGATATACTAAAAGAAATTAACAACGAAAGAATTATCGATGCCTATGCCCTCACCTCCGATAAATTAAAAAATGTGTTAATTCGGAAATAACGTCCTGTATAGAAATGTCAATTAGATGTCAAGTAGATTTTTTATTTTTTCGCCTTTTTATTAGTCATTTTTATTGTTCCTCTTAAACTTAATTCCTCGTCAGCATCTCATACATAGATAGATAGATATATACAGGGTGTACCAGACCACCCGGATAGGTACTTTTTCTCGAAAACGGCTGGGCGTAGAGAGCTGAAAACAAAAAAGTCAGATAGGGAATTGACCCCAAAGAATTCAATGAAAATATTTTCAAAGCCCCCCGAGGCTCCCCTGGGGGTTTTGGGGGGTTCAAAACACATTTCCATTTTTGGCGGGAAAAAGCCTATAAAGGTACAAAAATAAGTTCAGATCCTGAAAGAACAACTCATTGCCGACATTTTTGTTCCAGTAAATTTTTCCATAAAACCCCAATTTTTGGGGTATAGGCCCTTTTGGGGGGAAATTTTCATTCGGCCACTGTGACCACACTATTCAATATTTTTACAAAAACTAAAAACCATCTGAAAGAAAAGATCAAGACCTTTCGATTGATGTGCCACATAATACCTAAAGTGAAAAATTAAGGCCCCCACTTAGATTCCAAAATTTGGGGGTCTTTGGGCCCCCCACGTAAAAAAAGTCAAATAGCAAGGTATGGCTTGTGATACATCGATCGAAAGCCCTCAAAGAATAGAATAAGATAACGCAATCCAAAATCCTCTACAATCATTACTTTCAAAATGGCGGCCATTTGAAAATAGGTGTTCAAAGGTAAGTCCTGGGAAAAGAGTCCAAGGTTGAACGATACATGGATTGAAAGGCCTTAAAAAAAGCAAACAAATGCCGCAAACCGCAAATCAATCCGCCTCTTCAATCAAAAGTTATGGTCGATTGAAATTTAAGCAGCCTTAAATAGGCCTTATTGAGCCTTTAAGTTTCAATCGGCCATAACTTTTGATTGAAGAGGCGGATTGATTTGCGGTTTGCGGCATTTGTTTGCTTTTTTAAGGCCTTTCAATCCATGTATCGTTTAACCTTGGACTCTTTTCCCAGGACTTACCTTTGGACACCTATAACTTTCAAATGGCCGCCATTTTGAAAGTAATGATTGTAGAGGATTTGGATTGCGCCATCTTATTCTACTTTTAAAGGACTTTCGATCGATGTATCACAAGTCATACCTTGCTATTTGACTTTTTTTACGTGGGGGGGCCCAAAGACCCCCAAATTTTGGAATCTAAGTGGGGGGCTTAATTTCACTTTTAGGTATTATGTGGCACATCAATCGAAAGGTCTTGATCTTTTCTTTCAGGTGGTTTTTAGTTTTTGTAAAAATATGAATAGTGTGGTCACAGTGGCCGAATGAAAATTTCCCCCCAAAGGGCCTATAACCCCAAAAATTGGGGTTTTATGGAAAATTTACTGGAACAAAAATGTCGGCAATGAGTTGTTCTTTCAGGATCTGAACTTATTTTTGTACCTTTTATAGGCTTTTTCCCGCAAAAAATGGAATAATGTGTTTTGAACCCCCCCAAAAACCCCCAGGGGAGCCTCGGGGGGCTTTGAAAATATTTTCATTGAATTCTTTGGGTCAATTCCCTATCTGACTTTTTTGTTTCAGCTCTCTACGCCCAGCCGTTTTCGAGAAAAAGTACCTATCCGGGTGGTCTGGTACACCCTGTATGTATAACAACTTTAAACGGGTTGAAAGCTAATGATTATAAGAAAAAATATTAAAACGGGACGTT
Organism: Trialeurodes vaporariorum; assembly: GCA_011764245.1. Lineage (NCBI taxonomy): Eukaryota > Metazoa > Arthropoda > Insecta > Hemiptera > Aleyrodidae > Trialeurodes > Trialeurodes vaporariorum. The sequence continues at coordinate 11,128 of VMOF01000008.1, read as the reverse complement.
ACAGGGTGATCACAATCCCATTATTAACCGCAAAACAAAATTAAAAAAAAAAAAAAAAAAAAAAAAAAAATCAAGTAAAATTCTCAAGAATTTGAAAATTGGGGGAGGGGGTATTCTATGCCCTCCAGACTTCCCGCTAGAGCGTCTGGGGGTAAAATGTTCAAAAAATTTCCTGGGAGGGCCCCGGACCCCCCTCCACCCTGGGGGGTATTCTATACCCCCAGAACCCCGGTGGGGGGGTCAAATTATTGAAATTGGGGGGAACTCGTCAGTAAGCCAGGGGGGATGGACACCCCTGAGTATGAGCACTAAGCAGAGAACCCACCGTCGGACACCTGGTGCGTTGCGTACCTACACTTATACATGCGTTTATATCACATTTAGTGGCCTTGCTACTTCGAGCTTTACTTAGAATATGTCTTAAAATAGACTGGTTAATTATGACTTTAGTGCTCTAATAGAGTAGGTATCAAATCACAGGAGGAACGGGGACTTTTCCTGGGCCGGGGGGGAGGGGGGATTGACGCGTAATCAGGTCTTGTCAGGGGGAGAAAAAAACTTTTGAATTTATTTATTATTATTTTTTTTTTTTTGCTTATCATGCGTTTGATCCTCGACAACTGAACATCGAGATCCTCGATGACCCCTTTTCACTTAAGTACAATCCAAGCAAATTTTGGGAAAATGAAAACAATTCTGTATTTAACATTTTTCCTCCACTCTCCATGAATTCTTTGTGTGAGCTGAAATTTCAGGATGAGCAAAATCACGAGCGCTAATCGATTTTGTGTTTCAAAAATTGTGGGAGGGGAGGGGCTTTGGTGGACCTCTGGAGGGTCTTCCGCTACGCCCCCTTCTTAATCCCTTTATCTACGCCTATGGTATAAATGGATCGTTTGGTGTAGTTTTTTGAAATTTTGAGTTATTACTTTAATGAGTCAATCAACGTGCTCGCGCGATTAGACCCTGCAATATAATTTGTCAAAGTCAAATGTATTTTCAACGCATTTTTACACTTCAAAAATAGTTGTATTTGAAAGAGGTAGTAACAATAGTACACTTGTCTGGGCCGTTTACCTCGGAATTCGCCGTCATAAGTGAAATCTGATAACAACTAATCCATTACGTGAATTAATTATTGTAGCTTGCGCGCTCAGCGCAACGCCCATATTGGACGGATTGTAATGGCATTGTTACCATGGTAATTTTTCCGACATTTTACGTATTAATAATCCTTCTAAAGTGGAATCTGTGGACTGAGCAGCTGGCTGTAAACTGCAAAGTCAACTCTGGTACCGATAATGCTATTGCATTGGTCGGATGTGCAAGCATTTCTGCTTTCCATCAGATAGGTATTGGTGTTGCATCCTCCGTAATCGAAGGAGATTTAGAGTCGTTAATCTCTAATTTGTTTATTCTTTTGCTCCGTTCGGCGTTCCTCTTTATCTTGGATTTCAATCATAAATTTTAAAAGTGGTGTGTGTTTCTAACCGCATCTAAAATGGCGATCTCTTCCCATAACTTCAGGGCGGAGAAACCGTAAAAATAAGCCACCAAGCACTTCCACCCCCCCCCCCCCCCCGCGACACTGAACCTTTTTGCCCTTGAAAAAAATGTATGTTTTGCGTTTTTAGAATTTTTCCAAATTTTGATCTTCGGATCCCCCCCGGAAAGATTTTTCGACCCACCCCTGGAATTTACGGATTTTAAAACGCCATTTATGACTTTGTATGACGAAACTTTCCATTAAATGGAGGGTCGGGTCGAGAAATGTGGCAACAACGAATTCCCTCCATTTAAGCTGATGTAAAATAATCGATCTCTCGAAAGTTCACTAAGCCCCAAGATATTGATACTTTATCGTAGGTTTAAACGGCAAACAGCATGGCTGCCATACATTGCACGAGCTGCCACCGTTTTAAAGGTTTCTATACAGGGTGTTGAAAAACTGTTCCCGAATATTTCAGGGGCGGATTCTACAGGTCAAGATAAGACTTTTTTTTCTCTATTAACATGTGTCCGAAAACGCCCCCCTTTTGAGCTACAGCCCCCCAAAGTTTTAAAAAATTTACGGTTTTTTTGGAGTAGCGACCACTATTATGAACCAATTAAATATCATAAAAATTGGTGTCCCTTTCAGTAATTTGACGTGTAAAATCCATTAATGACCTCGAGAAATTCAGAAATTGAGTCTGGCTATACTTTTGACGCAATCTTGTACCTTTGATGGCACGAATTTTATGTTACGGATTAAAAATTTGAAGAATAATGACTGAAATCAGACGCGAAAAACCCTTAGAAAGATTTTTGGTCCTCCTTGTTTCTTTCGATACGACGCGTTTTAAGCGAGATAATCGCTGCACAGTGTGGAAAAGTCAGCGCTTTTACCATGAAAAGCGGCAGTGAGTATGCAACCCGCCTCTCCGCTGCTTCTTCGGGCCGGCCGCTATGTTAAAAATGCAATGCTGACTTCTTTTCCACACTGTTCAGCGATTATAACGCTTAAAACGCGTCGTTTTGAAAGAAACAAGGAGGACCAAAAATCTTTATAAGAGTTTTTCGCATCTGATTTCGGTAATTATTCTTCAAATTTTTAATCCGTAACATAAAATTCGTGCCGTTAAAGGTACAAGATTGCGTCAAAAGTACAGCTAGACTCAATTTCTGAATTTCTCGAGGTCATTAATGGATTCTACACGCAAAAGTACTGTGGGCCGCCAATTTTTAGGACATTTGGTTCATAATAGTGGTCGCTACTCCAAAAAAACCGTAACTTTTTTAAAACTTAGGGGGCTGTAGCTCAAAAGGGGGGGGGCGTTTTTGGACACATGTTTATGGGGAAAAAGTCTTATTTTGACCTGTAGAATCCGCCCCTGAAGTATTCGGGAACAGTTTTTCAACACCCTGTGTAGTGTGTTCAGTGGTATGTTCTTTGGGTAAAATCTACGAGGATTTCAAGTACTATGTTGCTTTAGCATAAGTAAGTGTGAAAAATACCCATTTGCCCAAGTCTTATGTCGTGTACTATTAATGCCTCATTTTGTGACTGATGAGCTTGGCTATAATGTGTGTCCATAGCGAATCTTCACGCATCGCCTCGCGTATCGTCCGATCGGATCATGTAATTAGAACTGATTTTAGCAGCTTTACTCTCCCTGGCAATAACCAGTTTTTATCCGGTAATTAGTCGTTTTTTCCCTTCTCTTTTTTTCTTTCTTTCTTTAAATCGAGTTCGTGTGTCATCTCATCTGCTGTCCGTTCGTCGATTCGATTTATGAAGTATAGTATGGTATGGGTGGCATTAGCTAGCAACTTCAAGCGTCCATCGAACCTCATCGCTATTCCCATATAGAACGTCTAATATTCTCACGATGTAATGCAGGGTCGGACTGGCTCTCTAAATGTTAGGCCGCTAGGTCAATTTTGGGGCCCCTCCCTCCATTCTGGGGCCCCCCTCACACCATTTTTTTAAAAAATAACACAAAACGAAGAAGTTTTTACGTATTTTCACTAATAATTAGAATTCTCTGTTCCATTTTTTTTAGTTATTAAGTTCACTTATTAAAGGATCCAGATCATAGCGGGCTTTTCTTGGTCCTTTTTAAACGCACCCAAATATCAGCAAGAGCATACATATACTTGTCTGCAGCGGCCTCTAGTCCAGGACAAAGTAACTTATTATCTTCGGTGGTGCGTCAGATATTCATTCTTGGGGGGGGGGGGGGATAAGTGACGCCACCTTTTTTCTGCCTCATTTTCCGGGGGGTCTGGGGGTATGGAATAGGGTGATCGATTTTGACATTTTTTTTGAAATCGCCTTCACAACCATTCTAAAAAGTTCTTTTAGTGTAGATAAGACGAATGAGAGCTCGAAATCCAAAAATCGGTTGACCCTAGGTGAAGCGAAAGTGACTTAAAGAGTTAATGTCAAAATCGTTATTTTTGGGATTTCATACATCAAAAATGGCTGAAAAATAGCAATTACCGGATTAAAGGGGTAAACTTTCGTCGTTTTGTCGTATAATTAATCGTTTAGCCGTATTTGACCCTTTCAGAGCGCGCGCGCTGGACTACCATTGAAAATGCGCCGCGAATACATCGCGCGGCACGCCCGCACTATGGGGTTTTGACCGAATTCATGCTCAAAAGTCCAAAAGTTATAATTTACCTGTGGTCAAAACCAAAGGTATTGGTGCATTCTGTATAGTTTTTTACATAATCCTGTACAATTTGGGGGCTTTTCAGTTGAGTGGTCGCCACAATCCGCCAGAGCGCGCAGCACTTTTACCGATTTCCGATTTAAATCTGGTTTCACACCAATGAAGATAAGTGGTGTTAAAGTTTTCATTTTTCTCCACTTGGGAACAACAAAACATGGGAGACGTTCCGGAAGGTAAGAATAACTATTTCAAGCCTTTATGTATCATGATACATAGTTTTTAATCCTAACCTTACTTATATATACAGTAATCGTAATCAAAAATAATGAGATTTATAGAAAAAGGTATTTTAGTTGGTAATGTTCAACGTTGTTCAACTTTCGTTTTGCGTGAAAAGTTAGCCCAAAGCGTCTACCTTTATGCTCACAAAAAGATCCGACCCGCATCGACAGCATTCGCCGCAAATTGGGAAATTTTAATTCGATTTTTCAGGAAAAATAAACCCTAATTCTCACCCAAAATTACCAAAATCTCCATTATTGTACCGGTTTCTCTCAATATGTTGAAATGTACCATTTATACCTTGCTAGCTGATGGAGAGGTGTAAATGGATAACACAGACATTAAATAATTGAGCAGTGGGTCAAAACTTGACTTTTTTCGGACAAAAAGAAAAAGTCAGTATTTCTGTTTGTAAAAGATTTGTTGGAGTCTTATCAATTACAGTTACCCTTTTGAAGCTATAAAGTTAAATATTTTAAATATTTCAATTTTTTCTCAATTTGCTAGCATTTTTCACATTTTTTTGTTTTTTTTTTTTTTTTTTTTTTTTTTTTGTAAAATTTGAAAACGTCCGGTAAATTCTATGTTCAGACTCTGTAGATATGGTATTGAATTGGTATCCAATTTTGATCCAAAAAGACAAACTAAAAGGTTAGATATGGGGCGTTGGTGGCCGTGGGGCCGCCTTAAAATGAGGGCCGTCTCGGAGAAATTTGATAGAGCTGAGGGAAATAGAAATATCATAGGGTAAGGGGTGATGGAGGGGCAGGGAGCGAAGGGAGGGAGGGGATTAAGCAGGGGTATCGGAAAAAGTTCCGAGCAAAATGAAACTAATTTTATTCCTCTTCTTCCCCCTTAGGTTTTAATGTATCACAAAGGAACGAAAGAAGGCCAAAGTTGGAGCCCCTCATAGATTGACTAAAGAAGACGCAATGAAGTGGTTCCAGCAAAAGGTAAGAGTTTCTATAGATTAAAGTTTAAAAAGTTTTGGTTTGAAGGTTATTTTAGTCTACCACAAAAGAGTTTGCATTGTGGTGGGAGTAACTATGCCGCCTAGCTATTAATTTATTAGAAATTAATCTCTGATCTCCATGAAAGTTGTTCTGAAAGATCACAAGTGAAACTTGGTTTTTTTCTTTTCTATCCTATCGTATTTTCATCAGAAGGTAAAGACCTATCTGTGGATGAAATCAGTTTTAACATGAGAAATCCTTGAGATTGCTGCAAAGTCGTGGCCAAGATCAAAGGAAGTATTATCGGCCGGAAGTTGGGCGATCCAGTGTTGAGTTAACAAACCTAAGGGTTCTGTTAGAGAGCACCAGTAGCGCCCACTTCTATGCCTGACACACTGTACAAAATTGGCATTGTTTGACGCCGGCCACGATATCTGGTTTGGTGGTTACCGCGTCTAGTTTTTCTGTTTTAGCACTTTTTATGGGGAGTGTTTTACTGTTCTACCAAAAACAATGCTCTAAATTTCAGTGAGAGAGCGCTTTGTGAGACCAGCAAATGTTAATTACCAGGTTTTGAGGAAATGAAGCTGAAAGTTTTCATCTTGTCAGTATGATTACAAAAATGTCTTTTAGAAAATTTTTTTTTGAACATTTCTACAGGAAAATGCTTTATCTTTCAGAATATGGTTTGAACTTATGATAATTCCATAATCTGAGGGATGATTCTAAGGGACTTGTAGGTGGTTGGTGAAGATCTATGTTTCCAGTTCTAGTTTTGATTTTATTCAGTGATCCTCATTGCATTCTATTTGTTGACAATTTGATTCTTTGAAAAAGTGGTTTTATTTAGATTGTTATCTCTGAGCCAATGGAGCTGTTGCAAGTTGAAATTGTTAGTTGAATAGTTGAATTTGGGGTAAAACCCTGTAAAAATAACGATTAGCGCACTTAATAATCACGTAATCCACTCCCAAACTCATAGAATGCTTTCAAACGTGAGACCGTAATGGCGGCTTTGCCCCTCGATTACATTGAGTTTCTTAATCTCAATCAGCTCCATCCTCAAAAAGTGTCTCGTGTCACCACACAAGAGGAGAAGCATACAATTGCCATAAGAAATAGGCGGCAGCGGCCGCCATTACGGTCTTGCGTTTGAAAGCATTTTATGAGTTTCGGAGTGGATACTGATATTTTTTAGTGTGCTAATTGTTATTTTTACAGGGTTTTACCCTACCATCAACTATTAATCAGCATGTAGCAAAAGTTTGCAAGTGCTCCGTCATGGCAAAGTTTAAAGCTTGAGAATAAGCTCAGTGTATGGAATCGTGTTGATGTTTACGTGTTCTGGTTTACAGTTTACTTTCCGTCAACCAGACAACTTACTAAAAATACGTTTTTGTTAGTCGGTGATGGCTGGTATAGCTTGTCCCAGAAAAGTTTTGATTTGACACTTCTATGGTTCTCATAAAAACATGAGGTTCCATCCTCAGATAGGGCATTCTGATTGGTTAAGGAGCAGTAAGAAGCTGATGTTTTCATTCAAACCTACTGATGTCAAGTCCAATCATTCTTGGGACAGCCTATAGCAACACTATTTAAACCAAATTGCAAGTCTGATTTTAATCCGATAGATGGCATTACTTGTCGCTGGCTCCAAAAATAGCCGTTTTTTTATGGTTTCCAGCTGTTTTCTCTACAAAAAATCGGACTGCTAGCACCTTCGTTCGTAATTTTTTGCTTTGTATTCTCAGTCTAGTCGTTTGCTTTGAAATACAAGCATAACGAACGCAAGGTTTGGGCGGCTAGACTTTACTACTACTACTGATTTTTTGAGCCATATAAGGGCCAAATTGGTTCAGGAGTAAAGACGTATTTATGGGAGGAAAAAATCAAATGTAATTTAGAGTTGTATCAGTAAAGATTACAGGTTTTGGTTTCACCTGTAATCTTTACTGATACAACTCCAAATTACATTTGATTTTTTCCTCCCATAAATGCATCTTTATTTCTGAACCAATTTGGCTCGTCTATGGGGCTATGGCTCAAAAAATCAAGCAAATAATTACGAAGGTGCTGACAATCCGATTTTCCGTTTATCATTCGTCTGTTCAGAAATAACAGCCGGAAACGGTAGAAAACGGCGATTTTCGGAGCCAGCTACAAGTAATGCCTTCTATCGGATTAAAATCTCCGGGAGTTTGCCTTAGAATCACCTTAATACAGCTTCATCAGGCTTAGTACATTTCTTTTTATCCTGAGATAGTCCACATGTTAGGCAAGGTTCAGGTTTTTTTCTTGAGCGATTGTGTGCATGATTTGCTTAACTTAAATTATAAACCACAGACAGATACAGATTTTTGCGTATAGTACTGACTTCTGCTCCGTATGAAAAGTGACCTCTTTATTGCAATATCTAACATATTTGTTCTCTCTTGTTTGTTTCAGTATGATGGTATCATTTTACCAAGCAAGAAGTAAATGTTTGACCTCGAATTGTTAATATTCATTTTTAAGTTAATAAACACAAAATTTATACAATTTTATAAGAATTGCGTTTGTTTTTCAAGACATATCTCAAGTCCTGCTTCTTCTTATTTTTCATCGAGCTTTAGCTACTTTGCATTCTTCTGGTCAGTTAGTGGTCAGTGTAAATTTAATTTATTCCTATTAAAACATTCTTACTTTTTTTACTGCCCAAAAGTTGCTATTCACGTCAATCCTTAAAAGTTCAAAAGAGGTTAGGTTTAAAAAGGGTCAAAAATTCTTCTATTTCTCCATATTCACTCTAGATCTGACGAATTTTGAGTATTGGGTAGATGAATTCTGACAAGTAGCGGTGCCTGCCTCCAAAATGTATCAAAATGCATTGATGAGCGGTTGGATAGCAACAAGTCGTAACTCTTTAGTTAACAACCGCTCACCGATCCGTTTTGATGAAATTCGGAAGCTGACTCCGCTGCTTGTCAAACCCTGTCAACCCGGAACTCAAAAATGCGTGAGCTCTAACACCCATAAGGAACTTGAAAAGTTTTGAAGGTGTTCTGGGGTAAACTCGAAATTTTGAAATTTATATTTCTGGGGTACCATTTATCTGAAAATTTTTCCGTAGAACTTCTTCCATTCGTCCTCAAATTTGTTCCAAGTATGAGGACAGATGTTTTCTCAGCTGTGTTTCAGCTGCCTCGAGGAGACATTGTGCCAAATATTTCTTTTCTTTTAGATGAAAGTATGGAGTCAGTTTATATCAAAGCTCATGTAAATACTTTTCAGTAAAAAAATTGAGTCACAATTTTCTCAGAATATCCTGTCAATTCCCTCAGGGCTTTCAAAAGTTTGTCTGTAGCCAATCAATCACTTGTCTTGTCACCCTTTCATTGAAATGTTTATCGTTGGGTCAAAAAAGTGAAACGGATCCTTAAACTCGTTTGAGTTGTTTATTCATTTTCCTTTTTTCCATCTGGGAGCATTTGAAAGAGGTGACAGCAACTTTTTTTACCTCCATTGTTTTCTGTCTCTAACAGGAAACCGCGGTATCTCTTGACTTTGATACTGTAAAGAACAATTGAAATTTAGTACTTGCGGCCTCTATAATTCTCCCTGCATTTGAACTTGACCCTTTAGGAAACTATTGGAAGAAATCTTTCTTGAGGATGATAAATTATTGAATTCGCTTCTAGGCAAGTCCCGCTTAAGTGACCAACTGTGCACCTTAACTTCTGGTAAGAAACTATCTCCTTAGTGTCAATTTCATAACTTACTCCAGGAAGGATTGCCTATTCATTTGAGTGTCGACCGTGTGAAACATTCTCATGCACTAGCACAAATTTGAAAAAATGATGCAAGTCTCATGCTTTTCAGAAAAATCTCTTAAGTGATTACTAGTTTATGTTTTGCTTTATCAAAGATTTGAATCTGGTTAGTAAGAGGCTTACCTTTGTCACTATCTGCAGTATTTCCTGAAGCAAGCTTTTTTTCTCCGATAAGTAGTTGTTTCTGATAACTTTTAGATAAGTAGTTCTTTGTTTGACTGACTTTTGAGTCTATGGCAGTTGCAGGTAATCCTCCCTTGAATCTTCACGAGCACGCGATCAGGATTGCATATTAACTGTGGAGGCTCCACCAAAATAAAAATAAAAAAATATGTAGTTTTTTTAAAATCAGCTGAAGAATAAACCCAAATTTTTGTGCTCCTTTCGTCACCCTTGTAACCACGTAATTAAGAGGTCAAAATAATACTTTTATTTCCTATAAACATGCGTCTGAAAGTGCCCCTTTTTGAGCTACAGCCTCCCAAAGTTTTAAAATATTTATGGTTTTTGGGAATAGCGACCACCATTATGAACCAAATGTCATTTTATGTAATCCATTAATGACTTTGAAAAATTCAGAATTAGGTCTGACTGTACTTTTCAAGCAATCTTGTACCTTCAACGGCACAAATTTTATGTTACGGATTGGAAATTTGAAAAAGTATTACTTAAATCAGATTACGAGGACGGCATGTGTTTCTGATACACCCTTAACTTCAGATTGGTTTTAGAGGCACTTTAGCTGAAAGGTCGACGAAATTTGCACAAAGGGCTTGTTTTACGACACATTGTTATCTAAATCGCAGTAAAATGCCTCGAGGAATTCATTTCTGCTATAAAATTTCACGAAATAAGTCTCTATGTACGATTTTTGAAATTAGAGTGAGATGACAGTACATAGGGGTCACGTGAGAGCGAGAGAGACAAACCGGCTTTGTTTGGAACGCTTATCACCGACCGGCAGTCGCCATTACTAAAACCCTCTATTGTTTGATTTAATACTTTAGTCTTTTCCGTTCGAAAATCCGCTTATGGGGAAAATGCATTGAATCAGAGTTTGTTTGGAACCAGAGGCCCTCGGACGGCAATCGATACGATATATCGCTCTACTAAAAAAGTTTGTTGGTTAATATCGAAGCGATCTGGCTACCCAGCGCGACGTTCTACGTGTGCAGGACACGCGCGATATTCAACTGAAAAGCGCGTGTTTTGAAAAACAAGCGCGACAATAAGCGTTTATTCAGAGAGGGGCATGAAATAAATCTAAATCAGATTGTATCACATATGCGCATCGTGTAGAATGAACTGCTGCCTTAATTCGAAACGGCTAAAGCTCCAAGCTCCCCCCTCCGCACTCGCAACTCTTGCTTATAGTGCTTTGAACGTCTGCTGTATCTATCGCGTGTGGCGCGGCGTTGCGTCGCGTCGCGTCGCGCGTCGTGTCCAAGCTGCACTTCGCGGAGTCTAATTCGATGAAGGCCTTCTATTATTCGTCCAGTGTTGTCGGAAACAGGGAAATCCACTCCAAATTTCATGGAAACTTGTCAGAAGGAAAAAGAAAAAGAAATCGGCATTTTCACTTGTTGAGCTACTAGAGTGCTCAGTGGCGTAAACTTGGGATTTTTATTGGGGGGGGGGGGGCAAACCAACTTTTGAGAGATTCAATATAGGGGGTCTGGGGGACACCGCTCAGTGAGAGGGGGGTCGGGGGTCCTCCCCCGGAGAAAAATTTGAAAATTCAGGCTCTCTCAGATGTTATTATAAGCACTGTTATCGCATACAAATGCCACCAAAGTTAAACAAATTAAAAATAGATTTTACGTTTATTTTCTTCATTTCTCAGGCAAAAAGAGAACTTTTCAGTTTAGACTTTCAGCTTATTGATGAAGCTGATATTTCTAGGCTTTGGGAAACTGTTCCTCGC